>JAOBYE010214434.1:0-32518 GCA_025403585.1 Parazoanthus swiftii
GATTTTGAGTGTATTAATACAAAAAGTATTGTAAATCAAAGTGCAAATAAACGTATTGTTGTTGTTGTTGTTGTTGTATTCGTTCAACAAAGCAGCTTCTTATTTGCTTGGTTGTGTATTGCAAAACTAATAATATATATTGATTTCTTTTGTAATGTACTGGCTTGAGAATTGATTCATATGTGTTTCCCTATACACTCATGCCATAAATCAAAAACGTATAAATAAGAGCATATAGCATAATTACGAATCCCTTATTTGCGACATTCTCATTGACCGACAGGTCATCACAATCCCTGCATCAATTGCTAGCAAAAACGAAGAGCAGTAACTTGTTCTGTGTACTTCCAGGAAGAGAATTTTCGGCAGAGTATTGCTCCAACAACAGTCTATTTTCAGGATCCACTTTTCCACTCCCTGAGCTTCTCAGCTAATCTGTCCAGCGTACGGTCGTCCTGTTATATCGACAAGGAGAATTCAAGATTAAATTTTTTTTTATTTCACTTTTTGTAAAACTTAAAAAAAACTCGCATCAAATGCCCAAAATCACAACAAAAAAGGGAAAGCTTCCCCTTAAGTTTAATATTTTCAATTGTTGTAATAAACTCGAAGCAAGTTGACATTTCTTCTGCGGTATCAAGGAGTGACAGTTTGAATATTACCGCCTTCTCTCCAAACTCCCTTCCCATCCACCTACTCACCTACGGAAATATTCCAGAAATGGTTTGAGATATTTTTAGTTTACGTATGGAAGTTAGCTGATACTGGTATAACCTAACAAGAGAATACTACTTTTCGCACGCTCTGATTGGCCAATACTGAAATGGTGAATATCCACCCCGGCCACCGAATAGTACTTTTCCCGCGCTCTGATTGGCTGCTCGAACTTTGAACATCCCGCCGCCAGTCCGAGCACGCAAGAGTGAACACAGACGCGAGTGCGCACGTATCCGAGTACTGAAGGGAGTTTTCTGTGTTTCTGTTCATCTAAAATTTAAAGTTTCTTTGAGATTTTTACACATTTCACTGTTTTGGTGTTTGCTTTTAATACTTTATTCCCCTCGGTGTTGGTGAGAATTATGTGTAGTCACCTCGTAACTCAATGAGTATTCTCTGAAGCTACTCACCTCAATTTCCAAGAATTACATGTAGAAAGAGAATGTCAATGCCGATTTACACGAGCAATATTTCTTTCACACGATTACTTGTCAATTTTTACTGCTCGTGTAGATGATCAACAAGTTTTTCTTTACAATTCAGTTCCATTGACAAGGTTTCCTTGTTTGTGTGGACGACAAGCACGTTTCCTTGACAATTTTCGGTTGCAAACGCCTTGCAGTCAGTGGAGTACTTACGAAAAATTGGTCCCAGTACTTATTATGTCGAGTTAAAATCAAAAAGATCCTTGCCATATTTTCCTTGTTGTGCCTCTTCACGAGCATATTTCTGACTTCTTAATTTTTCCTCGTCAAGGAAAAGCAAACATGTCAGCTTTTGCTTGACAAGGAAAACTTGCCCACTATTTTCCATCTACACAAGCAATTCAGTTTCCTTGTTGAAGCAAACTTGTCAAGGAAAAATTGTTTGTGTAAATTGGGCTTTAAGGAATATTTACGCTGAAATGCAACCAGATAGCCAACAGCAAGATTACCTTGATAAAACAGCACCTGATGAATGAGCTGCCCATTGCCTTGTGTTCTGGTCCGTAGAACGCTGACGGGGGAATAGCGGTGATATTCTGTAAAATAAAAGGGTGAAAGTATATGGATTCACTCCTTTTAATATGAATAGAAATCTATAATTATTTGTTTTCAACGTTGTAATTTTCTTATAAATAGTATTTTATATGTGTTGGTTACCTCACGGTTGATGCACAAATACGATTTTTATTGAATATTCACAGGTCATGTTTGTTTGTACGTTTGCAATACTTCACAACGAGTAACAAAATCGTAAAAGTGCTCCAACTATTTTCAAAGTGATTAACAAGTGAAGTGGTAGCTACTTTATTCCTTCTAAATGGAGAAAGCAACCCTACAAAGCATTATCAAACCACAGCAACAAAGCGATGACCTAAACACCGGAGGGGACGACAAAAACAACTTGGAGACGTACAGTAGAGAAAGAGAAGAGAGGGAAGACACATCAGGAGACTTTATCTCTGATGACGTGTTTAATTTTCCTCTAGTTTTCCTGGGAATGAAGTTGAAGACCGCTGACATAACTGTTGCCTCTGCGTGTGGGGAGACCAGTGTAATAAAATGTATGGGAAGTCCCCTCCACCCCACCTGATGTAAAAGTGGCTTGACGCTAACACGAAGCCAGCAGTACCTTCTCTTTTGTCAGCCATCGTACAAACTTGTAATCGTAAGGATCGTCGCTTGGGTCGTACGCGTCAAGATCAACGGCTGCAGGAGACAGGAAAAAAGACCAACAACTTTGGCTTTAGCGACGGAACAGTAGCGAAGATGAACCAGCTTTAGACTACCGTAAAAGCGCTATCAATTCCATTCTTTAATAAGCCAACGCTGCATTACAAAAAATCGAACAAAGTGTGTAACGAAATATCAGGCCCAATTTGAAAGGAGGCGTTTTGAAGGCCTTCAAATCATATTTTGATGAGTATCTGTGTTGCTTCGATCCTTCAAGGGCTACAATAAACATATACTAAACTTCTCTGTACATCAAATATGACGTTTGAATTTTTTGAGAAGAACTAAATTTCTAAGGTGGTCTAATTGGAGCACGACTAGATTAACCAGCCCGGGCTGGCTTTTTTCTTAATTCCAATGCAGCTAGCAAAAGATATAAGAAATCTGTACGTTATCCTCACCTATTTTCGAGGTTTCTGCCATCATGAAGTAGCCCCCTTGCGGTATCGTTGGAACAAAGCCTACTTCGGAAAGAAGATTCGCCATAAAGTTTCTCTTCCTCTCCATTTCCTTTGCAAACGATCTAAAGTAGCACTTGTCACTGTCCAACAGTGCAGTTTCGTTTTCCAAGGCTATGGCCAAAGCTTCCTTCAAAACCAGAATGTATAAGAATATCTTAATGTATGCAGTAGCAAGCGATGGGTTCGAGAAAATGAAACAAGCAGGTCGACGTTTGAACAAAATACGAGGTGTAGCAGTCAGGGAATACCAGTAGTGGGTTTGTTAGCCATAATTCGTTTTAGCAGCAAAACAATTATCAAGGCGAATAGGTTTACTGCACAAAGGATAACACAGTAAAAAAAAAAGATAATGGCGAGAAATTGTGAAACAAAATGACAAATGACAAAATGACAAACACAGTTTGTTGGGGTTTGGCAGGTGTAGTTCAGTGGTATTTTATCTAGAGCATCAGTGAATATAAACTTCCTGCAATATGGAGTATACATTGCCAAAGTTAGTAAGAGAGGAACTTGCAGGTATTACTGAACATATCTTTTAGCAAAAACCAACCTCAGTATAACATTTATAAACTCAAAAAAACAAGCGGAAAGAGATAAAGAACAACGGTTTCTTCTTTCTTTCATTTATATTTATATTTTATTTTCATTTTACGTTTAAAAAGGTCAAATCGACAGTTAATCTATTTTTACTAGAAAGAACAGTCGAGAAACGCTAACACCCAAGAATAGGAAAAGGTTTTGAAAGGAAATGAATGTAAGCTAATAAATATATCATTGTCACCGTTTTTAACTAGAAGTAGAAAGAAACATCCAGGAATATGAATTATCCAGGAACAAAAAATATCCAGGAATAGAAAATATCAGGACTAGGAAAATGAGGTCACCAAAGAAAATGTAAGGTAATATCTCATTGTAACATCCGTCAAGAATAGTAAACATCGAGGAATAGAAAAAAGACATCATAAATAGTGGTAAAGGAAAAAATGTAAGGTAATATTTCATTGTATCCTGGAATGGGAAAAAGGCAAAGAAAGGAAAGAAATACAAACTTCTACTTCATTGCTCCTGTTTATAGTGTTAATAATCCTCCTCGAATAGTAAAAGTTAAACGGGTAAGTTAAATGCTGCCGAGACTTTGCCACATAATAAGAGAATATCACTTAGTTCACCTGTAGTGGCGTGTTGACGGTGAAGCTGGTGTTACAACGGTAGGTCTGGATGTTGTCAATCAGTTCACGAGGACCAATTGTCCAGCCAACCTAGGAAACCAATGTCTTACTTTAGGAAAAGTACGCTTTTTCTTGATGATTGGGGGGGGGGATGGGGAAGGGGGGTAGGGTTATCAATAAATTCTGACAATTTTGGGAAGGTCAAACCTTTGAACTTATTTCGTATGCAGCACGGAGAAGTTCATCCTTTCAAACCAAGATCTCGTGGCCGCGCAGTCGTTTGAGGGGGTTAGGTGTTTCTGTGGGCGTTTGTGAAGGGTCATGCATGCACTAATCCACTGAAGGTAGTGGGAGGGTAACAATGTTTCTTGCAATAATTATCTTATAAAGGTATCTTATGAGCACTGCAACGAGGTAAGAAATAGAACACTACTCTCTCATGCCGTAATCTCCTCTTTCTAGCTAGCTGTTTGAAGTATTTTGTTTTATTCATTTCACCCACTCCACTCATTTCCCTCAATCATTTCATTCATTCGTTTATTATTTAGTTAATAAATCCGTTCATTTATTTATTCCATTATTCTTTCTTTGTTTCAATTGTGTAACATGGGTCGTTTTTAACTGTTGCAGTTACCGTCTCATAGATTTTTATCTATCAAAATAGTTTTCTCAAAGGCGCCATTGTACTGTTCTCTCGTAAAAAAGTCGCAAAGAGTAAGAAAGTAACGGTTCATGCCATTTTCAAAGTACCTTAATTAACCTTAGCTTGAAGTACGTTATTGGCGCGTTGTTGTTTTAAGGTTATTTCAAGCTCAAAATTCTTATCGAAAGGCGGTTCTTATAGAAAAAGTGTACTATATCATGAAATACTGGGTTGGTAGCCTCACCTTCCAGCCCGTGGCGCTGAATGCTTTTCCACCACTCCCCACAGTCACTGTTCTCTCCCACATATCAGGAAGTGTAGCTACCAACATAAAACACACATAAATCACCAAACAAAAAGTGGAAATTTTGCAAATACACCCCAAAGACTTACTTTCAGTGATAGCGGATTCTCAAGATCCTCAAAACGCAAAGAATTTACGAAAGCAAGCAAACGAATGAACTTGTTACAAAATGCTTTCTCGTGATGAAATAAGGACAATGCTTTCATTTAGAATCACACACTAGGGATTAATCTCGCATTCTAACTGGCTAATCAACGATTAGATGAGGAAGTGTTTAACACGATATCGCATATTTTCAGTGTGCACTGAGTCGCGCCGTTATACGCCACGTGTTCGTGTCTCCTTTCATGCGCGCGAAAACACACAAAAGCAAATTTAAACACTCAGCTTGCGCGATTCATCCCTACTAAGCAACCCAAGGAATATTCATTGCCTGAAACGTGAATTCCACGTTAAAATTTCACGAGAACGTGATGTTATCTCGTCAGCCAATTGATTTTCATAAAATACACAACGGAAAAACTCCATTACTACTTTTGTCCACCGCAAGTAGCCTGTGAAAAAAAAACTGTAAAGGGCTGGGCCAGAGTGGGGCTATTAAATATAACTAGCCTGACTATTAAATCAACCTCAACGCCAAAATTTGAAAGTTTACCAAAACTGAAGAAGTTTGGTTATAAATTAATAATATGGTACGTTTAGAAAATCATTAAAATGATTATTCTGTTTGGTCCCTCCAAACCACATAAAAATTGTAAGAAAAAGTGAACCACACGCTTGTTGTTCTGCCAATCTCTGCCAGACTTGACAAACGCACTAGTTTGATGTTGCCTTCCTGGGGTAGGGTTTATTATCTTAGTATTCCAGTTTCGTATTCGTAGTTGTCGCTGAATACAATGACTACAGACTTGTTTTCACAGCGTTAGCCTCGACTTGATGAAGTACCAACGTAGATGTCAGCTATTTATAACTCTGTGTATCGTTGGAGGCTCGGATTTCTAATGGTTCTTTCTGGTATTTATGTATATTCAGCTGTTACTGGGAACACGATTTCAACTAGACTATTAAGTAAGTTATACAAACTCTGGCCCAGTCATTTTTCATGGTTTTTCACGACACTGGCTAACATTCAAATGACTCAGGAGTTTCTGCTACACGCCACTCAAAATGATAGACCAAACCTATTCTCGTGTGTTCTTCCCCGCTGTACACCAACCACTCGTAAACCTCATCACTGATGCAGATCACGTTATACTTTTTACAGAGGTCAGCAATCATTTCAAGCTCATCTCTTTGGAATACCTGTTGGTAATAAGTGAATCATAGCAAGGGTGTCACCATGAATGTTTTGAGGGCCTGCAAAAAGGGCTGGGATCCATATTCATCCTTTGACATACTCGTCAGCAGGACAAGTATATCTCAATCTATATTTGCCGCCATTATATAGACCCTATTCATAAACGGCGCTTATTTAAATATTCCTTTGTCTCTATTCAAAATTGGCCCAAAAAGCCTCGTTCAGGTTAGCATATTCTTATGATTTTTTGACTTAAGAACGAGGCTAATTGGGCTAATTTGAGTACAGACAAAAGAATATGAAAATAGCCGCCATTTATGAATGGGGTCTATGAAATTTAACTTATCTTGTCAAACCTTCAAATTTATGCAGAACAGGTCATCTTCGTTTCATAACTAATCTGCTAACTGTTCTTTTGAAAGATGCAAACTGAATGTAGCTGGTAACCATCAAACGACAATCAACAGCAAACTTAGGTATCTGCAAGATGTCTTCTTTTGCAGGAAACTGTCAAACGCACTGTTCTTGATGTACTGGAGCTAAGATTTTCCTTCCTTCCATTCTGTCGAAAATGACCGACATTTAGATTCAGATTTTTATTTAATTTGCTACGACTTTTATTTTTCTGTTGTCTGCAGTTACGTTCGAGGTAGCTGGAAAATACCTTCTAAGTGTCGCCACAAAATCGATCAAACATATAATTAAAACTTAAAAGTTCTGGTTGCGTGGCTCGTATGTAAACTGTCAATTTTTGAGGTGAAATAAAATTCTTTGTTATCGTTCGTTGTTGCCACATGCTTGAACATCGCCTAATGTTTTACCCCATAACCCTGTTTAATGGGAGATAATACATAAGAACATGACTTCCAAATGATACACGAGGCGTTTCACGTTGGGAATTGGGTCCTGCACTGAAATTAACGTGAACACCTCGTTTTGCTAGGATCGTGAACAAGCTCCAAGAACAAAACTCCTGCTGCTTATTCCAAGAAATCACTCGTCAGCGGGAGGGCTGAGTTCTAAATTTGTTTTATTTGTCTTTACGCCATAATGGTCGTCTCGGACGGTCGGACAAGATCGAATACTGAACTCTGAAAGGGTAACAAATAACCACTCACCTTGCCCACAGGGTTATGGGGTGTGTTGACAACTATTGCCCGGGTCTTGTCGCTGAAAGCCGCCTCAAGTTCGTCCTTATCTAGCACCCAGTCCCTTGAAGAAGTGGCTTCTCCCTGCTGTTAGTTAAGGAACCAACTCTCATTACTTATTTTGTTGCCGATTCTTGGTACAGTTGAATTAATAACTGTAACTTAACTACGCATACAACAACAGCGATCTCGCGATTACAAAAAATCTCACAATCAAAAAACAGAACAACTTAATGACTTGCCAACTGTTATTCTTGCATGATGTTGAAACCATTACAACATTTAACGATCGACCCAAATGAGGCCCCAGCCAGAGCAATTCATTGTAGTCACTTGGTTGTTACCTAGAAACTATACTTTCACAAATATATTTTGGTTTACACCCCTCTAAGGGGGCTGCTCTATAAACCTTACCGGTCTGAGAGGGACGTAAACAGGACTTCCTCCAGCGCATTTTACTTGAGTTGCATAACAGTCAAAGAATGGTTCAATCAGAATTACCTATACAATTCAATCAGAATTGGTAAGAAGGGTTTGGCAGAATCGTCCTTTGCTCTGGTGCGCAAATAAACTCTATTGTTCTGTGCTGCACATAGATCTTAAAAAGAAGTTAACTTTGCCCTCCTAAATTCATTTTTAAATTCTTTCGTGGACCTCAAAAAAGTATATAGAAAAACATCCAAACCTAGTCAGTCACAAACTAGCCTATTAATCATTTCAATGGAAATTGCTTTACGGCCCAAATATTCCCAGATGCGCAACTACACTAAAATGTTTTGGTAACAATGACTCGTATGACGTACTTGGAAATATTTATATGAAACTACATGAAAATATTTTGATTTTCGTGAAACATTCCTTGACAAATACATGCACTATATGCACAAGTGAACCATGAAAAGTACCACTGAAATTGCTTTTTATTTAAAAGTTATCAAGATTGATTGCCCTACCTCGTCTCCTTGGTTTAACATGGCTTGCATTATACAATAGAGCGACTCGTATGCTCCATTTGACGTCACAATCTGATTAAAATATTTAATAAAACAAGATTTGAAGTCTGAATAAAAATTTCTTACACAAAGCTACATGTAAGTGTAAATGGACACGCAAAAAAGAACGGTTCTTATGTGAGGCAACTCCTCCGGCCATGTACACCTAAGGTAGGAAGTCCTGAAGCAGTAACACATTCCTACATTTTGCAGATCTTGGCAAGGTGATAACAGCCTCTATGAAAGCATTGTGACAATATTACAGTGGCTGTACTACGAAACTAGTTGCAATGGCAGCACTATGACAACGATTGCAGTCTGTGGCAATCAAATACCAACGAATTGTACCGTCAAATTTTTCAATAACATCAAGTGACAGTTACAACTGTTGGAAAGATTCTTGCTAAGGGACACTGAAACCCAACACAAGCCGATTGCTGTAGGTACAAAGACACAAAAAGAAAATTTTATATGGTAGGTCAGACGAAAATTGCCGGCGATGTACACTCTCTTTTTATTATAACCAGTAAAATTTTGCTCAGGCTCAATGTTTTTACATTTTCGGCAATTTCAGCCTCAAAATTTTCTTGTTTTGGTCTCAATGGCTTTGTTTTCCGTAGGGCGTTAAACTCGCTAAAATTCGGTAAGGTGCGTTTGCGCACTGTTTCAAAAGATATTTGAAGTGTCTTTTGCAAGATGAACTGTTATCAAAGGTTATTGGTGCTTTATAGGAGAGTTGATTACTGTAGGACTACTGCAGTTCAACATTATATACTTGCATAAATATTTGAATCAGCCTCAGTTTGTTCTTATTTTGTTCTTTTTTTTTCGGACAAACTAATCCTCGATGTTCTCATTATGATTAAGTTTGTTCTTAATTTCAAAAGGAATGTGCAGAATGACTGCTGAAACACCATTTTGCCGATCCAGCTGACGTCATGCAGCAAAGCACAAACTCTAAAAGAAAATGCCGGCCAATCAGAACAAAGATGACGGCGGTAAATCTACACAAAATTTGAAAAGAATATAAATTTTTAGAATTTTTACTTAGATCCCAAGATGCAAGATAACAGCGTCAGCAATGCAATGCAAGGGACTCAAGTTGCAGTTTCTTGAAACTCGAAGCTCGAAACTCGAAGCAAAGAAATGAAAAAAAAAACTAAAAACACTTTCACTCGTTTTTCAAAGTTGCTGAAACAAAAAACGTGTTTGGTGCTGATTTTGGATAAGCCATTCTGTAGTGTACGTGTGCTTGATTCGCTAGTGAAATGACATAAGCCTGTGCGTAACGCAAAACAAGCAAGAAGTTGTACCGATGTTAGTAGTAACCGCTACGGTTTCCTGGTCCCTTAATAAAATCACTTCAACTTCGATTCTGTTGCAGTAGCTGCTATTGGCGCCTGTTACCTGTGTCATTGGATCCAAGGTTCTTCCATAAAACTTGCTGTATAAGGCCGCCAGCGCTTTGACTAGTCGGACATGACCCTGTTAGGAAGATGAAATTGATTAATTCACAGTAGTTATGCTTTACATGTATATCTAATACATACTAGTTACGCAATGCTTTCGAGTGGGATACCGTGGAATATGCCATGGGTCACTTGTATTTTCCGTATACACACAAGTAACAAGTGGCAATTTCCACGGTATCCAACGAGAAAACATAATTGCATAACTACTTTATTTCATGCCTAAATCTTTGGAAAATTCAGAGAAATCTTTGGAAGAGCTCGAAGTGTTCGGAAATTTTAGGAAAACTTCGGAAACGGTTCAAAACAGTTTTTGAGGAGACTCTTTCAAAAATGTTCGGAAAACCTTCGGACGTGATAGGAATTGTTCGGAAACAATTACAAGAACTGAAAAGTTTAAGAAGCCTTCAAAATTAAAGAACGAGGGCATAACTGTTGCGCGCAAGTAATGACGGGAAGGTCGAGTGAATACTGCCCGTTGTACATGTATACCGCAGAATATGTAACGGCAATCCTGGCCTCTGATTGGCTGTTTTTTTCAAGGCATGGCATAAACACAAAGATGGCACCTTTTACTGTAAGTGGCACTCGAGGAAAAACAGCAGTGGAGGATCACTTTTCAAGACCCAACCGAGATTAAGTGACAGCTTGCTGTTAGTTATACACGTCAATTCAAATAACAGGCAAACTGACTACATCTGACGTTCAGAAGCAACTTGGTTTGCTGGCTCAGTTGTAGGCATCACCTCCGAAGTGTACACTCACTTAGAATAGGGTTTGGTGACTGTACACTGCAGGTTGCACTCTTAATCCTATGAGAAACATGAAGACAAATACCGCTGCACACTCAAGTACAACACTGGTTGACAGAATTTTATAAATACAGGGTATTAAGTACCTCTAAAGAACCATGGAGAGAAGTAAACATTGGATAATCAGATACAACTCTTACAGTGGTTGACAGAATACTCGGAGTTCAAACAACACTGGAAAACTACGTTCAACAGAGGCTGACAAAATATTGTGCCAAAGACACCCACCACAGGAGCATAAAGACAAACAACATTGGACAATCAAACTCTATTGGGGTAAACTAAACAAATTATGCAGATGTATCTCTTACACCCTCCAAAGGAACATGGAGACAGACAACATTTTGGCATTCAAATACGACTGCAGGGATTGACAGAACATTAATATTGGATATGGCACCCTCCATAGAGCAGGAGGACAAGGAACAACACTGGCCAATCACATACAACTGGGATTGACAGAGTATAGTATACAGTTGTAGGGCATCCTCCTCAGGAACATGAAGACAAATGACAACAGACAACCAGACTAGACATTGAATGACAGAAAGTGAAGAGGACACCCTCAATAAGAACATGAAAACAAATGATGTTGGACAATCAGACTCAACAGGGGTTAACAGAACACTGTAGACTACACAACCCATAGAAACATGAATTGATTGAACACAAGTTTAACAATGGTCAACTGGGCTAGACAGGGTTTGACAAAAACTGCAGGAATGGTGACATATTCCACAGGAATATGAAAAAGATAACATCTAGAACAATCAGACTAATATGCTGGGATTAACAGATTAACACCTTATCCACCAGCGCACACATATTAAGATAACAACAAGAACAACCTGAACTGCACTTGTTTGACTGAATTCTGTAAGTGACATACCCTTCTTATAGACATGAATTGAAGAGAAACAACACTCGTCTGGATAATCAGAAACAACAGGGGGAGACTGAACACTGTAGATGATGCCGTTCATAGATTGAAACACAAAGACACATGAAAAGGGCATTCACACAGAATGTTCAGTGGTTGGCACATTAATATACTTAAGGTGACACATGCTTTCCATATACTTAAAGAGAAACAACACTGAGTGAATGATCAGACAAAAAAGGAACCCCATCAAATAAATGTATGTACAGTAGATGAGTGATGTCCTTCACATGCGAAACCCAGGGTTCAATTCTGGGTCCACAGAGGTGGGAGGCACGAGCACTAACCACTCGGCCATCCTGACTCCCCTAATCCTTCTAAAGGATTATTAGCTAAATGAACGTATACATCTACACTGATCTACACTGAAAACTTAATAGCAAAGTTTAACACTAATCGAGCTTGCAGAAACAAAACAAAGGACAATAGTTAATGAGGGATGAACAACTTACAATATATATCAGTTTACATGCAGTGCTAGAATAGTAGGTAGGTAGACAAACCTGACTTCTTGTGTACTGGCTGAATTTAAAATCCTGATTACCACCATTTGCAACACCAGCAAGAGCTTCATTTGCATGAGCTGGTGGGCAAAAGTCTGGGAAACCCTAGAAGGATGACAAACACATATTAAATATCTACACTGTAGTAACTATTTTATTAACAAATTACAAACAGAACTTAAAGTATTAAGTTATAAACAAACATGTATCTTAATGTACAACAATGAACTGTCCTTCATACCCATTTTTTCTTTGATTAAATTTTATTATTTAAACAATTTTGAAACAGTTTTTGAGATTATATATAATGATTATATGGAAGAAAACAATCATATGATTTATATTTCTAAACATTTCCAAGTTCTAATACTACAGTAATTGAAACTTGTTGAGAGTGTAGTTTTTGGCCTAATTTAAACACGCTAAATCTGACTGTATTTTGCCAAACTTTTTGTCTTTTGTAGACTCAACATTTAATTAAAATTTATACCAGCTGAGGGCAATGTTGTACACCAACCTGTCCTACATTCACTGCTTTGTACTTCAGAGCAAGAGCTGAGAACTCCACCCTAGAATTAGCAGACAAAAACAATGGTCAATTTGTAATTAATATTAAGTGTTAATACTGACAACAACCAGTACTTTTCCTAACACTCTCCTCAGAGGTAATGTATGAAAGTACATGATTCTATACAGCCCGCTAGCTAGCCCTTGCTGGATCCAAAAGTGTAGAAAGGAGTTTTGGGAAGAATACTAACTGTTCTGTCTTTAATTTGGACACAGAAACACTTTTAACTGTTTAAGTTAATTGCAGACATTCCAAGCCTTAACTGATTTTCCCAGGAGTCTCCTGAGTTTTTGTTATATTCTCCCTGTCTCCTGATATTTAACCAATCTCCCGATTTACGTATAGTTAAAAAATTGAGGTTCAAGTTACACAAACAAGGGTTAGTTTGAGTGATAAATGTGGAAATGGGTCAATAATTAATCCAGTTTTGTTCCAAAATCAAAATTGTGTTTTGAAGTTGACCGTACATTGTAGTTGCCTGATGAATATTGTTCCGTAATTGTTTTCTGGTTGTCTTCAAAGTCTTCTCTCAGAAGCCCTTTAACCTGGGGAGGGGGTGAGGTCCGGTGTGATGGGGAAGACATTGGTACAAACCATCCAAATTTCATTAGTTCTGGAGGTTTGAGTGTCTGATGACATTTGCCTTTACTTGCAGCTCTGAAAGCTGTCAGTAACTTTTTGTCACAGACAATTAAAAGTGAAAGTGGGGCTTTGAAATAGGAAAATACAACTTTCTTAGTCCCTCGGCTCAATGGCTAAATTTTTTTAAACTTTACTGAGCCTCAATCACGTTAGATCTGCAGGGATGAATTGATCACACTCCCTCCCCCTTCCCCTCCCCCCTCCCCCCAAGCAATTCACTTTCCAGTACATGAATTGCAATACCTTAGACTAATTAGTCTTTATTCGATTTAAACCACCTTTAGAAAAAAGAATAATTTAAAAACAACTTTAGGCTCAAATCACCACAAAGCTAAGAAAAATCACGAGCCTCAGCCAAATTAACTGGTTCTAATAAAAAAAGCATGTAAATACTATATATATATATATTATACTTGCCACACATTCTTGTATCCCTTTATCTTATCAGAAGGCTCATAGATGCTCCTTGAGGACATGTTTCTCTATATTTATATTAAAGGTACAAGAAAAGCAAGTTAGGGTTCTTAAGTAACTATTTATTGTTATGGTTCAGTCCAGTTACAATTTCAGTAAAGAAAGGAAAGGGCCAAAGAGAATTAACTAAGTAAATTAATTCGATATTCATCCTCAGTATACATGTACTAAAATACAGCCAATTAAATATTTCAAGCAATATCATTGCCAAATGATCATATTTGATCGCTCAAGATCCCACTGGGGACGCAACTTACGATAATTTGGCTTATGATGTTGCGGTGTCCGCGCCACGTTTATTTCTTTGTTTACTTATTGTATCTTGAAGTTGAAGTGTGTTATTGTGATAGGTAAACGTAAGATGTTTTTCACTTTTTGCATATGGCGAAGCTAATTTAAAATAAAGTGCATTTTCCCACGAATCCGATACTTATGACACAAGTGCTGTTCAACACTGCACAAACGTAGCTTCAGGAAATCATTCGTCAGATACAGCAAGTAGTTGCGTACATACATGCACGTCTGCTGTACAAAACAGTACAACTCCCACGAGACACGTGTTCAGTTTGTGGTGAACTCAGCTGAAATATCATTGCTGATTGGGATTGAAACCCTGACAGAGATTAATAATAATTGCTTACAATGTCTTAAGCGTGCCATCTGTAAGTTTTCAAAACATTATTATATGACTTATATCGCAATGTATGTGATGTACGGGTATATAGTTGGTTGTTAAAGAACAAGCGACACTTAACCCAGTGCTGAAAGGAAGAACGACAAGAAATGTGTTTGTTCCCTCACGACGCACCTTCTTTATTACTGCAATCGAAGCTGGAACAGCTGTTCGTAAAGTGAAGATCCCTTTAATTGTATTATAAAGTGGCAGACTTCTTGAAACCCTCAGAAACATATCCACGGGATCGTTGAAGTAATACGAGCAACGTTAATGCCCAATTTGTAGCGCAACACTGTTGCATGACAATGAGTTGGTGTGTGCTGTCATGACGTCATGTGATGTCACGTACTTGGCCAACTCGTCACGCATCAAACATTACTTGCAAAGCATCTTGGGAAAAATAAAAATCTCTGACCTTCGTTGAGTGAACACCTCCCGGTGAGGAAAAAAAAGGCGTTTTCTCGCCCTAAATTAATTTTTGGGCTGTCAAAATAAAAAATGTGCTTCCATTTTGCCTCATTCTGATTGGTTATTTTTATCATGTGATGAATTATCACCCTCCTCTGTGCTCCTACTGCGCATCTGACTGATCAGTCAGATACAAGCGCCAGCACCAAAGCGCAAACAAGATGTCTGCTGCCTGTTTGCTGCAAAAAAGAAAGCAGGCAGTTGCTCTCTCAGTTTTATTGCTGTTGGAAGGCGAAAAAGAAAATTGTCCTAAAAGACGGCAAATTTACATGCGAGAATGGACATCTAGAAGAGAAAAAAAACGGGCATTTACCACCAACTGTTGAAAGAACTCGTGATTGAAGATCGATTCTTCGTTTTCCACCATACCTTTTTGCTTTTTCCGCGATTGCAAGCTCTTCACACGTGAACTTGATGTGTACGTGAAAGAACCAATCACTGGCGTTCACATCCAACTTTGTTGCGAAAATGAATGCGAAAATGCCATGGATGCACCCAGAGAGATGCACCCATATCAGTATACATGCTTCATCTTCATCTTTCTGCATTCACCTTCATCTAACTTTATTATCCTTCACCTGTCTTCATTCTTCTTCATTTGTCTTCATCTGTTGTCATTTTGCTTCATTCTCTTTTATCTGTCTTCATTTGCCTTCATCTGCCCTCATTCTGGTTCATCTGTCTTCATTTTTATTCATTTGGCTTATATATGTCTTCAATGGCATTCATAATATAATAATAGTAATAATCGCCGAAGCGGTTTTTAGTAGGTCCCTGCAACAAATAAAAATTTATGTAAATATAATACAATAAAAATCTGCCTTAATTATCCTTCATCTGTCTTCATTCGTCTTCATCTGTATTCATTTTGCTTCATGTGTCTCCACTATTGTGAATCATCTGTCTTCATTCGTCTTTATTTGTATTAATTCGTCTTCATCTGTCTTCATTCTGTTTCATCAGTTTTCAATTTTTTTCGTTTGTATTCATACAGCTTTATCTGCCTTCCTTTTTGCTTCACCTGTTTCCATTCTGTCTTCAGTCTCCTTAATCTGTTTTCATTTGCCCTCATCTACCTTAATTCTGCTTAATCGGTCCTCATTTTGGTTCTTCTGTCATCATTCTCCTCGGCACCTGTCCTCATTCTCCTTCATCTGTCTTCATTCTAGTTCATCTGTCTTTATTCTTCTTCATCTGTCTTCATTCACTGTTATCTGCCTTCATTCTGCTTCATTTGTCTTAATGCTGGTTCGTCTTCTACATTCGTTTTCTTTTGTATTCTGATTCGGCTTCATTCTATCTTCATTGGCCTTCATCTGTCTTGAAAGCAGATGAAAGGCAAATGAACGCCAATGAAGACAGATGAAGGAGAATGAAGACAGATGAAGGAGAATGCATGTGGTAATACGCGCAACAGCACACACCAACTTGCAATGCAACATTGTTGTGCTACAAGTTGGTCAAAAATGTTGCTCGTATTACTTCACATTAAAGTACGAAATATGCAAGGCTACCAAAATTTCAACATAGATGCATATGGAATGGGGCGAGAATACAAAAGTCATTACGTCAACGACGACAATTACTTCTCCTTCGTTGCTGTATGATGTATCAAAAAGTTTATTTTGGGGGTTACACGAAAACTGAAAAGATTTACATTCTAACGGTTCTAGTCCGTCATTATACTTCAAATCGATTTTCATGTTCTGTTCTCAAAAGACGATTGTAGGAAGAAAATTTCTTAGGAATGATTTGAAACGTTGGAGAATATCAGCTTCAGTTTGTTGCTTGTTCTTAACTTTTGGCCAAAATTCTGGCTTGTATTCTTATAAAGTTGTTCTATCTTTAAAAAAAAAGAGTGTATTCGGTTACCAAACTGATTGTTTTGTATCGTTCTCGCTGACGTCATCGTCCAGAAAAATTCATCCGGATTGACGTCGCTATACTGCTAAACTTCTTCCTATAATTTTCAAAAGCAAAAGTAGTATAATGAGCTTTTGCTTACGTCGCTGCCATGCTAATTAACTGCTGCGTGAGACGTTATAGTCAGCAAAATTCACACGACACACTTATTTTAATTACATTTCTTGGCAACGCGACGTACTCTTTGCTATACAGCAGGTATCTTCAGTCACAATTTCTATGTCAATCTAAAGCTTGAAGCTAGACCTTTTTAATTGCTATAGAATTTGAAAAAACAAGCTGAAAACTTGGGGGTTATTATTCCAGAAACTTCCACACATGCGAACATTTTAACCACAAAAAATTACATAGAATGCATGTTAAAACTTACTTGAACGTGAAAGTTTTCATGTCTAAAGCGAACGCGTGGACGTGCAAGTTTCCACGCCCGTGCAACAGTCATCACTTATAGTTTCTCATGACCGTCGGAAGTTCTCGAGAAAATGTCAAAATTTATGCTGAGTGGGAGCTTTGCTACTTGCTTCGACTTACTCTTTCTGTTTCTGACATTTAAAAAGGACCAATTGATATACAACTTTTGATAGGTCTATTCGTTAGGAGGGCCCCATTGCACTTAAGCTACGCCGTATATAACGTTAGTCTTCACAGACACTGAACATGAATGGGATGTGTTATGACCCTTGGGGAAGTATTTGGCACATATGATAATTAATTGCTGTTGGTTCCTTATTTATTTTCAACGCTTGCTTATTTTAACTTATAGATAAATATTTACAAGGAGAAATACGGGCAATGAAATCCAACCCCATGCCAGTATGTATCTGAGGGTGACTATCGCGAAGGACGAAGTACTAAACGAGGAGTAAACTTCGTGACGTGTCTACGCCATTGATATCCTTTTTTACGGATCTTCATACATACAATAGAACTTTTCAGGGTTCTTATATCGAGACTTGGCATTGATACAAACCCTTTCCACCCTTTGACATGCAAATCCGTGTTATTTTAAAATAAGCTAAACAGTTTCACATCTCCCTCCATGCATGAAGGTCAACATTCGCCTCGGCGCCAGACAAAGGCTTGGAAGAGCTATTAAGAGTCAGTAAAAATAGCCACGGAAACCACGATGCTCACTTGTAGATTGATATAAGTAACTATGATGTGGTGTAAATAACTATAACTGGTCCATCATCTGAACGTCAGACCGGGTATAAACGATCATATAGTTATGTGGAAGTCATGTGCAATGCTAAAGCAATAAGGGTGAAGACTCCCATGCGGAAAGTTTTCTTGTGGAAAAAACTGGATGATGCCTCGGCTATTCATGCGCAATTTAATACCTTGAGGACGTTGAGAACAGATTGAAACTGCTTAGCCCAACCATTCTGAAGTCTCTAGAGAAAAACATTCCATCTAAAACAGTCAGCAATAGGTCTTCTCAACCTTGGATTGATGCCTAAACAAGGCGTGGTTTTAGAATAAAGAGCAAGCTCTTCCGGAAAGCAAGGAAATCAAGCAGCGATAAAGAACTACTGTGTAAAGCAAATTGGCAACCTCATCTAAGGACAATGCTAATGCGTTCAGCCAAAAGGTCTTAAGGAACATAAGATCTCAGGTCCCGATGGCATCCCTGGCTTCCCTGCTCGGGTACTTAAGAAAAAACTGCAGAAAAATCTTGCAAGACCAGATACTTGCCCTCTGACTGGCGAGCCACAGTATCACCCCGATTTCAAGGAAGAAAGTCATGCCCTTCCTTGTAAAATACTGAAACACATTACGTACCAACATATCTTTGCACATATTGACCATCGTGGCCTTTTGTCTTTTCGTGCTTGCCCATAAGACTCTCGTGACCAAATAGAACAGGATGATCTCGATTTGACAGCTCTATCGTTAGTAGCCAATCAGAGCACGGGAAGATGTTTTAATCGGCGGTCTCGCCATGCACTACAATGTTTTTTCTATTATCTAGGCATCAAACTCTCACCAAAATAAAATGTAAAGTTATAGTTAATTTAACTTGTCTTACAAAGTTGAAAGATAAAAGTTGTTGGACAGTTGGAGACAGGACGAGGACCACTTAATTTTGACAAACAATGCATTGCACGCGCAAATCGAGATCATCTGAAACTCATTATCTTCGGTTTCTGCAAGGCATTCGACAAACTTTCCGTCAAAGACTCTTCCTTAAATTAGAGCAGATCGGAATAAGAGGCAGTATTCTGGGGTGGATCAAATGTTTCCTGACCTTACGTTTCCAACGAGTATTACTTGAAGGCGTTACACCTTACAATGTTCCTGTCACCTCTGGTGTTCCGCAAGGGACTGTTCTTGATTTCCTCCTCTTTTGACTTATACCAACGACATTACGTCCATCACTGATTTGCACATGTGCGTCTTTGCTAGGTGGTTGTAACCAGCTTCAGAAAGATATCTCCTCACTCTGTGACTGGGAAAGCATGTGCCGAATTGCTTTTAATAGACCCAAGAGCTTTGTGATGCACATGTCCCACAAAACGAACTCGTGGCTAACCATCATGCATACGACATATCGGGTGTGCCTCTGGTTCCCACGTTTGGCAAAAGCTATCCAGGGGTGGACTTAACAACCAACCTAGACTGGAGTATTCATATCAACTCCATTACAACGAAACCTTATCAGACACTCGGTCTTCTCCGCCGTCGTCTTAGACATTGCACCTCTAAGACTAAGGAGGATGCTTGTAAAGCACTTGTAAGACCTCAATTGGAGTACTGCAGTGCGATATGGGACCCGCATGAAAAAGGGGACATCGCAGCCCTTGAGAAAGTACAGCCCAGGGCTGTATGCTTCGCGAAAGGCCACTACCTCCGAGAGTTTAGCGTCACGCAAACGATAAAAGACCTCGGCTGGCAGAGCCTACGAGTGCCGCGAGCTTTCAGCCGTCTAACACTGATGTTTACGATTGTACATGAACTAGTGGGTATTGAGGCACCGAATTACCTAATAGAGGGGAGGGGCACCGCTAGGGGATCGAATACACAGCACTGCTTTAAAACAATCCAAGCAAATAAGAACTGCCACAGGTCCTCTTTTTTATCATGCACAGTCCCAGAGTAGACCATTTACCTGACCATATACGCGGTGCCAGCTTAGTTGAAAACTTCAAGTTTTTAATCCTACGCGAGGTAGACCTGTAGGATCTGATTGCCACCAGTCGTTATTATGATTAAAGACCTCGCTGACTATCCTGCACCCTATATCCCCAACGGAGTGTGCGCAGTAAGGATTTAGATTTAGATGAATGTAATATGTGAGCTATATAATCAAAATGGTCGAAATGGAAAACACACAGTCAAAATTAACTCCTATCGTTCATGAAACAATCTAAGGTGAAATGGCTCGTTCGCTTAGTCAACTTCGAGATCCAAGTTTGTAACGCGTAAAACAAGATATAATCGCCCATAGAATCGTTGCAAAGCGCATCATATATAACAATGATGATTTGTGCTTCTAATCTAATACCATGCATTCTCTAAATAATGAACGAAGTGTATTTGCATAATCGGTGTACCCTTTGCCAAAGGTAGGTATATTTTCTCGCTATTAGTTCAGTCAACCCCCGATATTAGAGAGATTGAGCATCACGCAAACGGCAAAAGGCAGAAATGATCTCGGATCTAAACTTTCCAATGCACTAGGCTGCATATCAGTCCATTTTTCCATCGAAACTTCTATTTTGGATCCTTTAGAGAAGATAGGCAATGTTATACAGTTTAGCAAGTGTCACTGCGAAGAGTTTCGTGTCTCATTTCTATTCCTGCCTTTTGTCGTTTTTTCACGTAATACGTGGTGCTTTTGGAGATATATGCACGCGTAGTGACACTAACTGACTAAGGGATACACTTTTAAACACAAATGAAACAAAACCAAAAAACTGAAATTAAAGCTTATTATTTAGGCCGGAGGCTCTCTCAACGCACGTCCTTTGTACGGTATGTTAGCGCCTATTGGCCGATTTTTACTGTCAAAACTTGTATTTTTTAGAAAATGTTATAAACTTTAAAAATAAAATTGAGCGATGCATTGTATTACCAAACTGGCACTCGTAAGTTGGGTTGCATGTTTTCAAACAATTTGCATTACAACAAGAAGAAAGCGAATGCCAGTATTCAAAATGTTATGGAATTCTTAAAAGATACACTATGGTAGCTCCATTTCAGAGTCATAAACATGTAAAGTAACTTCACAGATGACAATGTAACTTCACAGATGACAATTTGAAAATGTTATAAACTCTAAAAATAAAATTGAGCGATGCATTGTATTACCAAACTGGCACTCGTAAGTTGGATTGCATGTTTTCAAGCAATTTGCATTACAACGAGAAGAAAGCGAATGCCAGTGTTCAAAATATTACGGAATTCTCAAAAGATACAATATGGTGGCTCCATTTCAGAGTCATAAACATGTAAAGTAACTTCAGAGATTATATTATGTCAGAATTTGTAATTAGCGCTATCAACCAATGAATATGGCTATTACTGGTATTAGACTAGCTAAGTAAAATTGTCTGGAGGTTTGAAAGCCTTCATTAATTGTTGGCTCTATGTTGTTAATATGAAATGCTTCTAAATACCTTAATTATAACCAAATTTTGTTTCGTTCATTTATTTCGTTTATTTTCGTTAAGTTATTGTGAATTACGTTGTAAATATATTTCCTAAAGCTGACATTGACAGAACAACTAGTACGATCTGGTGTATTCCAAGGAACTAACTGATTCCATTTCACATTTGCTAAATGATTCCATTTGTCACATTTTCAGAGTCTCTGCCTTTGTTACATACTTGCCGAATATATATTTCCGACTTCGTTGTTTTTAGCAATGTTTACGGAAATTACATCAGATCAAGCGTTCCGTTCCTTAACTCGTGATTAACACGTGGTAAGTCTTCTATTGAATTGAAAGGTCTGACTGCGTAGGCCAACAATCAAAAATTCAAATCATATCGATTTCTTAGTCGTTAAGTATAAGTTGAGCAACAATGTTTTAGGTAAGTGGAAAATGTCTTCTATTTTTAATCATAGATCTCCGAGTGGGTATCTTTATTACTCATCTCTACGTGGTCTACCTATTGTGTGTGTTGGTTCTATTAACCAAATTACATAAAGTTATTAGGTACGCAAACTGTTGATAATTGCACAGGGATCGATGGATTGAGGGCGTTGCAACCCGTTCCAGATGATATCATGACATTGCACCGTACCTCCATTAACATGTTACTGTCCGTTAATAGCTCGCGTCACTTTTCCATTTCCTAAGTGGAAATACTTGACGCTGAAAAAACCAAGAGAAAGGTTTATCGTATTTGCATGGGGATACAAAACAATAGCTAAATTCAAAATATTTGCTTAATGGACCCAAATAGAAGATAAACGTCAGTGCTCAAACGCGTTTATTTTTCAAAGACTTTGTTGTATGTTTAAGGAGCACGCAAAATGTTTCGGTTAAGACTAAAGAATCTTTTTATAGACATATTCAAATGACTCTGTTGAACTGCGCGAAACGTATGACGTTGCATGAGTTAAATGTGGCCGCTGTACTGCTTCATCGCGTGGTCAAGTTTGAAAATATTGTATTGGAAGTCCGATAACAAAAATATCCTCCAATCAGTGCAGTAGGTTGAAGTTTATAAATTCGCCAGTACCGGGTAGTATCGACACATAACCCGTAAATAGGAGACCTTTCTTATCATCAACTAGCTACACCGCCGGTCTCTTGGGTTAATAAGGATTCACAACTGAGTTGGAATTAGTTTAAAGTTTTTCGAAGACGATGACCATGAACAGGAAGCCAGCAGTCGGGTTTTTGAAGAGAAGTTTATCTCTCGTTTCAGATACCGCTAACAAAGTGAGTTTTGAACTCCAGAACAGCCGCTCTCGACTTTATACAAGTTTTGGAAAGAGTCCGGATCAAGAATGGCAACGAAGAAGAAACAGTAACAAAGGAACCGAAAGTGTCTTAAAGAACAGCTTTCTCATGATTCAGACTTCATCAATTGTCAACCGAACTTGGAAACTGCGCCGAGTAACGTTGTTTGAAGATCAGTTGTGTTACCCAAAGGAGATTGTGAGCGACGATGCCAGAACTGAATGGAAGTCTATCAGAATTTCAGAAATAATATCTGTCAAAATTCCAAATGACAGTCACTTACTTCAGAGTAAAAACACAAACACTTTCTATGTTAAGACATCGCAAAGTAAAACACTTTTTCGCTGCAAAAACCAAGAAGCTAGGGATGAGTGGATGACGGCAATTCTAATGGCGAAATCCTCGCTAATGGTAAAAGACAATTTGCGCGGGAAAGGAGCTTGAACCCAACATAAACTGAAACACTTCAAACGATTCACGGTGCTTCTTTGTCGGGCGCCAAGCCAAAACAATAAAGTCAAGACATGGGAAAAAAGAATAACCGCGGAAGGAAATTTCGCACCGATCCGAATTTGGAAGGAATTAAAATTAAGAGAGGACATTCGTGAACGCCGTGGTCAGTCACATGTGGACACTGTTTCTACATATGGCTGACATGTGGCTTTCGTTGAGCTTTGTGTTGAAAATATCTTCTTATTGCTATTGCGAAAAAGTGTAACGATGGCCAAAAGGAGTAACAAAATAGCCGCTGAAAGAAAGTTCACACCCAGCTAAACTAGGATCGATGAGGCGACCGAACGCCGGCATTGCTTTGGACATGCAATGGTTTTCAATTGACTTACTTGTTTTCCGTAGGAACTCTTTGGCATAGTGAATTATCTCCTTAGGCCGTGGGGGAAAGGTGTGACCATGGCAAATTAATCTTTTAGAAAATTGAGCGGAATAAATTCTTTGCTAACTTTCGTTCTTACTTGTAAATTATACAAAACAACAGAAAACGCTCAAGCTAGTTAAACTGGTATTGGGTTGATGCGTGTTAGTTCTCATCGAGAAATCAAAACAACAGTTGTATGTTACAAGTCTTCGAAAACGAATCACTGACAACAATAAGTCGTTGTACAAAGGCAAACAAAGTTCTTTTATATCATAGAAATCTTTTCAATAAAATGTTTTTGGTTCCCAAGTTTCTTAGCCTCTCGATTTAATTTCTTTATTTATCTAAATATACATATCAAGCTATTGACCTGTTAAATATATTTTGTTCGTTCTCGCTAACTAAATTCGAAGAAGTTTCTTTTCCAAATGAATGTTTTATATTTCAAAAACATTTACTCTCAGTTAAAACTGAAATGTTTTCTAACCATCTCAGTGACGTGAAGACTGACACTTTTCAAAAATGTTTACACCGACAAGCATCATATTAATTTAGCGTCACCACAGAACCATTTGAATCCAGTATTGACGTCCAATACTTCAAAAACATGCACTGCACGAAAGTACAGAAACGAACTAATCTTTTTTTTCTTTATTTAACTCTTCATTTTTTCCCACCGACAGATTCTTAGCTTATAATTAAACCATTGTAATACACGCTAACTGAAAGACGCAAACTAGGTTTGTTGGCCAGACGAACCAGTCACGCACGAGTTATAAAGATATTGCCCATGTTAGAGATAATTAATGTAAGGAAACAGCACCAACAGAATATTGTCCTTTTGGTTTGATATTGTATCAAGGTTAAGATTATGTTGGAGGGCGTTTCAACTTTTTATTGGCTGAGACACGCTAACTGTCGACGATGCCACTTGAATCGTGAGAGCGAAATGCAAACTATTTCTTCACGCACGCGACATAAACATTAACAACAAATGCGAACTATAAAAATATCTATACACATACATCGTTTTGAAAACCTCACCTTTAAGATACTAAGTCGAAATAACAATAAACGATTTATAGTGAGCCTTTTTTTGCCCCTTTCCACATACAATATTGCAGACAAGTACTGGTCTGAAAAGAGGTCCATATTTGGGTGAGTACCACTCGGCGGTGTTGAGAAACTATGAAACGTATGGTCATACTTCAACTTTCTTCTCAGAGTAATAGAGCTGGATTTGACAAGTGTTAATCTTTGTAACTCATTATACATATTCCTAATACATTCTTCAATAAAAACGATATCGTAAAAAAAAACTTGAATAGTTTAACAGATTTGGTGGTGAACCAAAGCGGGTCGTTTCCGGTTTTTTAAAACAAAGACCGCTTCAAAACTTCGAAATGACCAGGAACTGATTTAACGGTTTAATGGAGTTTCTTTTCATGTTACCCCATGCAAAGAATCTGAATTGGTTTCTTTCCCGAAAAATCTTATAGTTTGGAGGTTTATCAAACTTCAGTTGTATGTGGGATTATTTTTTAAATTCAAAACAAGTTTGTTTTTTTTGTTAACATAAAATTCTTAAACTTGATTGATGCTTGCGAGAATAAGTACACCACAGAAAACCTAAACTTTTCAGGTATTTTCTCTAAAAAATTTGTAGTTAGTTAATTGGTTTTAAGGTTTACAAAGATTGTAACTTTTTTATATTGAGTGCGGAGGGCCAAAAGTTTATTTTTGATTTTCATGTGACGTCAGAGCCGTCTTCAAGTCTCTAACTTAATATTTGTGATTTTTTCAGGGGGGGTGGGCAGGCGGTGCGTTTATCAGTCGAGGCTGGTCATTTTTTTTTTTTTTACCTTCAGAGTGGGCGCATATTAAAGGTGGTCGCTTATTCGAGTTTGGGTGCTTATTTGGACAAATGCAGAAATTGAAGCAATGTTTGAAGCGCGGTTTCCCAATGCCAAAATAAACTTACAACTCATCAACGAGTCTGATTTAAAGGCAACACAAAGAGTCATTTATTCCGTTTATTTAACGGTTCAGTGGGAGAAAGCTTTGAGCTACGACAGGAAATTTAGCCGCCCACAAGGCTGCCGTTCTGTCACTTTCAGTTACGTGCGAATAAATAGGTCAAGGAAAATAAGTGAATCTAACTCTGGGCTGTCCATTTTAGGGAAATACCGATTATTGAAAAGATAAGTAGCTGGCATGTCATTTTTCATAAGAATATTCTGGGAATGTCAAAATTTGCAAATAAATATTCATTTACACCAGCACCGGCTGCAGTTGAACTCGTTACCCATAAATCATCGCGGTGTTGAACTGGGCCTGACAAAAGAGAAACTGTACGGCACGCAGCTTTCCATAATAAGCCACTTTCTCAATCATGCGCAGGGCAACTTTAGCGCTCCAGTTGACGGGCTCCATGTAGAGGAAACATGGCATATGGTGTGAAGAAAGAAACAAGATCGATTGTTTTCGAAAGAAGGTAAAAGATAAAATCTTAAATATGTCACAGAATGATACAGACAGGGGTTGTGACCACCAGCAAAACCGTTACTTTGCTCTGCGCATGATTGAGAAAGTAGCTTATACGACAATTGCATGATGGCTTCAATTTACTACGAATTTTCTTTCTTACTTTAATTTTAATGCCCTCACGAGGATTGTAGGACGATTGGTAACAATTATCTTACAAAAGAAACTGGGCAAATCATTCTAGTGGTGTATGACGCCATCATCCCGTATTCAGTCCTTTAGGTTACTATAGAGATTAGTAAGAAGTTGCTACGGCTACGCGGAAGGCGAAAAACAAAAGGCTTAATTAACGAAGACAATTCGCGGCACGTGAACATGTACCAAACTGACCAGCTGGCCACCGTCGAGTCCGACGTTACGACACTGATTTGAGGTTTCCGGGAAAGTAAACGTGAATGCCCATGCAAGTTGTTCCATCACAGTTCTGTTTTACAACCAGGGTCTGCAGTTCGCTCGACTCACACTCTTTCATAATAAACAATAAGAACAAATTGGTTGCAAACGAAAGAAAAGAGAATATACAGAAAACTAGTTTTCAATAGACGTTGTCTTTGCCGCAGCCGTACTAGCTTCTTAAAGTCCCTACACGCTTTTTCATTTTATGAGAACACCTTTATAAGAACGAGGCTCAGATTTGCCAAAGATTTTAAGCAAATGTAAGGGAAAAGTTAAAAACAACCCAAGGCTCAGTCAAATTAACTGGTTGTTTAAAAAAAAGGCGTGTATTGTATTAGAAGACTTTTCAAAACTGCATGGTTAACTGCTAATCTCGTCACAGTTACGGAATCAATCTACACCAAAGATTAACGAAAAGAACAACGATCACTTTTGAACACGGTGTCTTTGGCTCCCCACGGATTTAATAACGACTTTTTTAGGCCACTTTCACAATCATGCGGAAAACAGGGTTATGGTGATCGAGAGATTTGCTTATTTTCGAATGTTTTAAACAATTTTTCTTTACCATGCAATCAGTTAAATGCTCTAAATTAATTCTAACCATTCAGTAGCACGACTTCTTCAAATCTAACCTAATCGTGTAATCTACGAACAGCAAAGCCCATCACTGCAGATGTGCAGGTGTGAGTTGACAAGTACGCTTTGGTGTAAGGGCAAGTAAAATAAAGTTCATTCTTTTGACTGTCAAGCCCTACTATTTAAACCATAACTTCAACGAAATTCCTCAGTTTGCCCTGACGAAGGGTTAACGCTAAACAACGTCACTTTTCTATCCAAGTTTACAGCGAAAACATAGCGGTACCTTCTTGATGTTTATCTAACCACACACTATTTTGAGTTAGGTGTTTTGAGTAAATGATTTTGTTTTGAAGTTGACTGGCCTTACGCAAAGAATTTTAATAAATCCTTTTCAGAAAAACTTGATTTTTGGTGCACCAACAGTGCGTGGCAGTGTTGGTCCGGGTCCTTTATTGCCACAGACTATCATGCGATGAGAGTGCCCTCATGTATAATCCTTGCCCATTAATGTACTCCACGACAAAACTGTAACGTTTTTTATATTCTCATCATAGCCGTAAAAAGAACGTCGGCGGCGCTGGTGATCGATTTAGTATGTCTATTAAACTAGAAACCTCAAGACTAAAGAGGTCGTCGCGAGTTCAAACCCGGCTTTTACACTGCGTTGTTTCTCTGAGCAAGGCATTTTACTCGATCTCCCTCAGTCGACTCAGCTACAAAGTAGTACCAGCTTCTGTTGAGGACTAGCCCCCAATGGATTAGTGTCCTGAGTCTTTCATCCGTTTGAGATTGAACCGAAACAAGAGATAAGCCGGCCGACCTCAAGAAACGTTTGGCTTGGGAAAGGATATTGCTATTTCAGGTAAGAAAATAGATCATTTTGATTGAGTTACATTTGTGGGCTACTACAGAACAAGTCACAATAATAATCCCACGGACAAATATAATGAGGCGATTGAGGCCTAGATTATCATTTTTTTTGTCTGATGGATATGCCATAAACCTAAGGGCCAAGGTATTATTCATGCGCAAATTGAAACTACATAGACAACTACGACGTCGCTGAAATAAAAGGCAAATCAGCAACTGATCATCAGTATAGGGTACCTAAAATGTGTGTAATTCTACAATTTCGGTTTGAGTTCCATTAAACCCTGGACCAATTGCAGACCAGTTAAGGAGGAGTCACCCACTATGTGGGCACAGTTGCTGAACACACGTTAGTACTGGCAAGGAAAAATAAAATTTAAACTGTCAAAGACTAAGCTTGTCAGTCAATTGGGAAACGTTCTACCAATTATATTTTCTTTTTGAATTGCAAATTGATAAAAAAAAAATGCCAAATAAGTTTACCAAAGCACGGGCAGCTTTCGAAAGTCAGGAAATTTGAAGACGTATATGGGCATAAAACACAGAGAGACATTCAACCTCTCTTTGATACCACTAATATCAAAGAAACGATCCATTAGATCACGCTCGTAGATGGTATTTGACGAATTACCAATGACGCCATTTTGAGTAGCTTTATTTGTAATTTCTGTTCATGAAAGTCGTTTTCCGACTAACATCTCCCCCCCCGTCCTCGCCTCGTCCTCCCTTGAAAACTAGTATTTATAAGCCACGAGGATACCCCACCCATTATACCCGACAGCACTGAGCAATTAACTGTGGCTTAGCACTGGATGGAAGATTAACATACTTTACAGACATGGCAACGTTTGGAAATAGCCGTGTGACAATTGACCAAGGATCTAAATGTTGCATCAATGACGTCATATTTGTTTGAGTATTGAAGTCCAACTGGTCTTCTGGTCAGATATGCGCCTGCGTAAATCTTGTTAAAGCAGGGATATGAGCACAAAGAGCGATTTTGCACGATATGTGATCAAAAGATTGGTGGTAGTGAAATATATAAGGTAAAGTTTTTATATACAAGCTAATAGAGGAAATATCAACTCGAAATTCTTATTTACTGAAATGTTTCTAATAAGCCTGTTATTTCAAGAATTTGATCCCCCAGTCTTCTTTACTACAGAATTATTAAGAACCTTGAAACTCATATTATATTACTCAGTGGTCCATATAAATAGAAATTTACGATATTGAAATTTGTACCTCCTTGATTATGATCGGATGTTTATGGTTTAATATATTTGCGGGGCATGCATTTCCTTTACAAGGATCTTATTTTTCTCTCCTTTTCTGTCTCTGACTGAGAAAAGGTCAAAAATTGTTGCTATTGTTTACAGCCAGGAAAACGCCCAACTTTGTATGGTTTGTCATGTTACAGATATTTCTAAACAACGAATTGACTGAAATACTCGCCACTGAGAATTGCAGTATTATCACATCGCTTATGAAAGTCTAATAAATTAAGTAGAAAATTTCTAGAGAAATAAATTGGAATTTGCTGTTTATACAGTATTGTCACTCACATGCATATACAGTCGAAATTTATTTCTAATCGCTAAAGCGTTCCTCAAAGTATGCAACAATGGATATCATGCCTTTTAAATAACAATTAACTTTAGCTTAAAGCTATATAGACTTGCCAACACTCCTGGTTTTTCCCTTTACTCTCCCAACAAAGAACTGAAATCTCTCAGCTTTTCCCGATCGAAAATTTAATGTTCCGGTATTAAAGGTGGGTTCTTGGTACAATTGACCTTTAGGAGTTATTTTTGACACACAAAACTTAACATACAATCATTAAAATACAGTAAACGTATAAAAATTTTTATCATTTTCGACAGAAGTTGTTATCCCAAGGGAGTGGACTTTGCTAAATACTTGTAGCAGGTACAAGACTAAGCAAAAGATTGATAGACTCTATTCAAAAACGGCGGCTATTTTAACTCTTTTGTCTGTATCAGTGTTCAAAATTAAAAGTGTCCTCTTGACACTTAACCAATTTTGATTGCGGAATAAAAGAATGACCGATTCATACTGTTTGTTTTCGACAGAGGTAGGCAGTATGGCAACTGACTCCTTGTGTTGTGATATTTCATTATTTGGTATGCTTAAACGATCATGATAGAAAACTTTTCAATGAGGTAGTCTAGAACGCGTAGCGTACAGTAGTGAGTCGTCTAGTAGTACAGATATAATTAATAGGGGATCAGCCCGATTTGATGAAGTGACAAGGATCTACTTTGATCAGATTCATTCAGAATATTAAATTCGCGCGCATCTCTTTTGGAGTTTAAAGAGATCCGATCCAGTAAACCAGCGTTGCAGTTTCCAAATTCAGACACTCAGTACTCCAGGATGGGTTTAGTCCTGGCAGTGAATAACATAAGGTATTTGATTGGCAGTAACTTTCTGATTCTGGCCAGTACGGAAAACTGTTCTAGCAGTTTCTTTCCAAGATTTTCTACGTGCGTTGACCATGATGAGTTCGGGTTAATGTCCAGTCCCAAAAGGCGTAAATCATTAAAATTTCGTTTTAAAACATATACTTTGTAAACGATTTTTTAAACTTAGTTGTTCGGACATGTTTAACATACAACGTAAATTCTGTGTGAATGACAAAACTAGGGCACCAGTATCCTATTAGTTGGTTTTTTGTATCCAAGACTTTCAATCTTCTTTAACTGAATTTTCAGATTTTGCTTTTAATGTTGCACGGAGCCACAGTCTGCAAGGTTCTTAATATTATCGCGTTTACAAAAGATAGGATGATGAGATACGATGCTTTAAATAATAGTAAACTCCAGGCTCTTCAGGTACTCCCAACAATATAGTAAAAAATCAATTTATATCATTTGAAAGAAAAGAAAAAGTTAAATAAGTTTTAATACGGTAATATCGATTTTAAACTATAAATTTAAAAGCAAGTATTTTTTCACTGAAGCTTTGAAAGCTTTAATGAAGGAGTATCGTCCAAGTTATTCTAAATTTTTACTGCTTTATATAAAGTTTTGTATTGTATGACCACAGTTTCGACTCCTTTTCTTAATTATATTCGGTAAAAATAACAGGGATTCCGTCCGGATCAAAAACAGAAAAAGTGTTAGCTTCATAGAGTTCACATCGACATATATTTGTCGGATTTAGCCGCTTGTCCTGCAGAGTCTGATGCAGATCACCTATTCTTCTTGTCATCGCTCTAAGACCCTTGAATCCAGGCAGATCATGCGCTTCTTTGAACCGTTCAGGAGGGGAGCGTTGCATGTGCTGCAACTCTACAGTTGTGTAAGGTCGCTTCCATAACCACTCCCTGATGCCAACATCCTTGAGGTCTTGGCCAGGGGGGCGCTCGTCTGTCCAAGCCAGGAAGTACAAAGTAAACCCATATACTGACACATCCTAAATAGATGGATGCACCGTTATTTAGACAGGATGCCCAGCCAGTCGTTCAGAACTGTTGTCATGACAGGAAGAGCCCTGATAATTTAGTAAAAGTTAAAACCAGATACCTAAAACAATTACATGTTTTAAAAATCTAAAACTTTATGTGTGCTATAGAGGAAAATGTCCTGCACATTAAGAGTATTCAGTGACGGCTGCCCGAAGGGGCCTTTCAGCGTTATATTATAGTACCAAACCATAAAGAGAAACAGAAAACAAAGGGGCTAAAACGATGTTCACTAAGAGCGACTCCACAGAGTGCCAAAATTAAGATAAAGTTGGAATGTCGATGTATTTTGATTTTTTTGTTGTTGTTTTCAGTCGATCTTCATACGAAGGTTCGAAGGGAGAAATGTTGCCGTTATTAGCAGCACAAGAATGTATGTTTGAAATCTGTAGCAGAATAGGCCGACGACCTCACTGCCACCAAGAGAACGAAAGCAAAGACAAGTTCATTCTTTGAGGGTAATTCTGATTGCTGAGGCCGGGTCATTGAAGCTCATGTGTTGTTACTCATTGGCTTCGAAAAGTGTTCTTCCCACCGCTGCCTTTACCGTACTTCTTCGCATTCAGTTGCTCCCTTTTCTACTTCATCTCCCGTTTGCATTGCCACCCTTGACAACGCTATATCAAATCTTTAAGCAAACTAAAAACGATCTGTATGGGAATATATTTAGCAGCATCCCAACTATGAATTGAAGTACTTTATCTTATGTTTCCCTCCAACTCTCTTGTTCAGTACTTGATCTTGTCACTGTTTAGCCGTTGAAGAAGTTTTCTAGCGACACGTGTTATTGCACGGACACAACAAAATACGATCAATTACCGACGCGACTCGGTCGGGGTTTTTGAAGCCGGCACCAATCTCAGCCGTGCTGAAGACATCAAGGTTATATCCGTAACAATTGCCCTATTTAGTCTTCTTAGAACAAATTA
>JAOBYE010214435.1:0-17100 GCA_025403585.1 Parazoanthus swiftii
CAGTGGTCAGGCCGGGGTTCGAACTCACGACCTTCAGGTTACGAGTCAGACACGCTAACCACTCGACCACTGCGCCGACGACCCTTATACTTTAAGTTCTTTAATAACTCATTCATGAAACAGATGCTAGACTAGTAACTTTTATTACTCTCTAAACTTTTTGGTATCTTGTTCTATCTAGTGACATCACTCTAAACAGATAAAACTGATTATATATAAGATTACAAAAAATGGATAAAATAGCTAAGAGGTTAAAACACTAAACGTTTTTGTAAAATTGGTAACTCGTGAATTTCACGCACAGCGGCGATCATCAGACCTGATTAGACCAAACTCACGAGTCACCGATCTTACAAAAACATTTAATGTTTCAACCTTTTAGTTATTTTATCCATTTTTTCGAAGCTCTGCGGCAACGCATCGAGCGCCTTTAACAAAGTGGAATTCACCAAGTTTTATATAAGATTATGTACAGCTATTGAACCTTCATTTATTTGTTATTGTTGGTATCAAAAAGTTGATATGAACATTCCTCAGTGTTTTGCTAACGAAAAAGTCAAACATAAAGTTTGTTCGTTGAGAAAAGCTCCTATGTTTAAAAAAATATGTTGAGATTGTGAAATAATATGCAGTTTAGAAATAAACAGTGCTTCTTGTATATCTGTATTTCTTTGGTACTGTTGGTGACAAATAAAGAGAAACCAAGAATGTGAATTCAGTATATAACTGTTTCAACACACTGAATAGCAACATCTCCCTGTTTTGTTTCCTGGATAATATTTCACTTTTGTAAACATATAGAATGTTGATCTCTCAGTACACTCTATTTCGATAGTTAAATAAAAAGAACGTTCAAAGGCGGCATAATATTGAAAAGTACTACTAGTTTGAAAAACAATACCTGTGATTCAAGTGTTAAGTTCCAGTACCCACCCCCTTCTTCTTCCAACTATTAAAATGAACTTTTTCAATCAAAATGTACTTTTCAAAGCGACCTTTTCGAACGCACTTAATTAATCTTTGATTACTCCTAGTTTCTAAGGGTAAATAAAGAGAGTTGTTGTTGTTGCTGTTTTTGTTTTTGTTAAAGTCAAAACAGCAGTCACTTTGTTCTTCACCATATGAGGTTGCTTTTGGTTAATACTGTAGTTGCACTAAAAAACACACAACCTTTCGACTGGATGCACATCCTGCACTTAAAATGGAACTGGTTTAAGTGATACGATTTTAACTACATTTAAAAAAACTTCTAAATACATGCCACCATACACGAAGCAAATTCATGTTATTTTAGTGGCGAATTGTTGCACTACCAAAGACGAAAAATACATTAAAAAGAACTCGTACCACGGTCTTGAGTATAAACCTGTAGCACTTATATCACGGAGTGTATTAGCTCAACTTTGAAAGCTATGCAACAATAACAGAGTGTAAAAAGCGAAAGAAAACGAATACAATATTTAAAAAAGAACTTGGACTGATGAAATCATATCTGCTTACACTAGATACTATATATCACACATAAAAGTTTATGTGTTTACAATAGCACAAGTAATTATCCATTTTGTCCCTCATATATTTGCTAGTAAGTTCAATAAAACGTACATCTTTCAACGAGATTATACAACAGAATAAGCTCTTGAGATCAAAAACAGAAAAATTACGGTTTCGTATTTAAAATATCATTTATAGAAAGGGCTCTTCTTTGTGTACGGGTAGTATCATGGCACTCGAAAAGAAATGAAACTAGTCAAAAATGAGGTTGGTTTGACATAATTTACATGTTAGTTTGTCTCTAGGAATACTGTTTCTGTAACGTTCTAGTTCAATCGGGAGCTTAAGCGCAGATCTTCTAATTTTTGTTAATAACTTACAAGTTTGGATATTTTTTATAATATCTATGTATTTTTCAAAACCATGAACTGCTCTGATAGATGAATATAATTTTAGTTTCGATTTTCTATCTCTAAGCATATTGGTTTCTTTCATCATTCTATTTATGTACATGAAGTTTTTCTAATCTTTTGCTGTACAATTGTATCCAGTTATTCTTGGTTAAATCCTTGGACATCGTTAGGGTGTCAAATTCGATGTCACCTAATTTAAGTAAATGTGCAACCATCAAAAACCATAACTAAATAAGGATATAAGATTAAACGAGCTATGATAACGCGGCATGTTAAAGAGTATAGCGTTATTCTCAAAAAAATAGTTTTGAAGACCAGTTCTAAAATTTGTTTTAGAAGCCTACATAGTTAGTTCTACAAAATTTTTGTTACATGAACTTTTAGGAAATATGTCTATAGGTTTGGTTCTCCCTTTTAAGAAAGAAAACAATTGGTTCAAGCCACTTGCTGCTGCAGGTAGGGAAGTCTTACAGGGTGCATTGCCCGGTTCGTTTTCTCGGTAAAACGCCGTACTACGTGTCTCAAGCTCATTTTTGTCTTTAAACGTACAACAAGCTGCGGTCCACATAAAACTCGGCACGTTCACCCGGTATGGAGTTGTCCAGGGGCCTCCGGTATTTATGCCATATGTATCTGGCAAGTTAGAGATACCCTCAAAATCACTGAAACCAGCTCGTCCAAAAAATCTTTGTGACAAAGAAGGAAATGTTGATGGGATTGCGCCTGTCACGATGTGTAATCGAACTGTTTTTGAGTCAGTTTTGTCGCCGAAGCAGTTGTTCAAAGCCCACTGTCGCAACTGTTTCTCACAAGTGTTCCACGCAACGCTATTAAAATCACCGAATTGCGGCACAGTATTTGTGTATTTAAAAGTAGCTCTAGTTCTGTCGTTATTCCCTCTGCCATAACTAGCAGCAATTAGATGGCCTCTATGGACTGGAGATTTTAGATTAAAATGTCCAATGCATTTTCTTTGACCATAAATAGAAGTTCCATGTGGGTGTGAACGTAGCCACTGCGTGTCAACGTAGAACTTCGCTTTCGTTCCAGACGTGGTTTCATAACATATGTTCCGATCTTTGGAATGCTTATAGTCGTCGTCTTGTTGTTGGAATTCCTCTGCTAGGTTATCACTAACCTGAAAATGATAACCTGGGCGGCGATAACTTTTTTCAAGTTGATCTCCCGTCATCACAGTCGCGGCATACAAGGGAATCCGCGCGTTGCAGTCATAGAGAATGGCCACCGTTCTCCCTTCACAGAGATAAGTTAGCGCCTTGTTTCCGGTTATTTTATACGCAAATTGATCAACACCTTTTGGCGTAACCTTAGTCAGATTGAGACGTGGAAGAGCTTTGCCATCCAAAGAACAGGCTCCCATAAAATTGCACTCGCAAAGGTTTGTAAAGCCGTTCCCTTTGCATCCTAACACTTCGAGTCTGAAACCACCTTCAATAACGAGGTATACAAGAGATATATAACAAAACACCTTCATTTTTCAAATTGCTGTTTCTATGAGTTAAGTTTAAACTGAAGGATGGATATACGACAATAAGCAAGCTATTTCCGCTTTTCACTCCGTCATACGCTCAAAATAGACAGTTTCGTTTTCGTCACAGTCACAGTTTGTTTTCCGGTCCTAATTGGTTTAGACACATTCTCTTTTTTCTGAGAACCTTTTTTAGAACAACATCGAGGCCAAAAATGGGCAAACATAGGATATATTAAGAACATAACTCAGGCTAAAGTTAAGTTAAGAACATTTCGTTCCACCTGTTTCTAAATGAACAAAATCTGGCATCTGTATCGAATCTGTATCGGTAGTACTTCTCCTCTGTGGTAAAAAAAAATTGCCCTAAGGTCCACTGCACTGACATATCCGGTCACGAACAATCGGATATCATGTTGCTGTTTCCGCTTTTCACTTCGTCATACGCTCAAAATTGACAGTTTTGTTTTCGTTACAGTCACAGCTTGTTTTCCGGTCCTATGTTGGTTTAGACACACTCCCTTTTTTTTCTAAGAACCTTTTTATAACAACGTCAAGGCCAAAAATGGGCATAAAGCATATATATGAGGCGTCACAACATAAAAGGGGTCTTCTCTAAGAAGACCCATTTTGTATTGTGACGCCTCATCTTGTGTTTCAAACTGATAAATTGGTTCGGAAATTGCGGTTCAATTTCCAATTGAAGGGTATAAGTACAGCCAGTTTGCGTTTACAGTTGATCGCATTACCGTGTAGGCCCGTAATGATGGGCTCGTAAACCTGGTATACTGGTCTACAAAAGGAAGGAAATTAAACATCCCGCTGGAGAGGGGTTCGTGCATAAAACCTCGGAAGATAGCACGTTTGCCCTTCATGTACAAAGGGGTTCCCAGAAAACTACCAATCACTCGCCCTTACTCTGAAATTAAAAGCGAAATTAAGTAAACATGTGTGTAAAGAGCGATTCCGCCAACTTTCGCCTCTCGGTGATTGCATTCGGGTACAGAAACTGTTAAAAGTGGGACACAAGATGAGGCGTCACAACGTAAAAGGGGTCTTCTCTAAGAAGACCCCTTTTGTATTGTGACGCCTCATATATATATATCGGTTGGCCGTCGTAAGTCGACGGATCCAGGTCAAGCCTTGGCGCCTGTCGTGGATGCAGCTGTGCGCTCATGGGCCCTCAAATGAGACTGCAAGCCAATGGCCGAACCACAAACGCGAGGACATCGGTCGCACGGAAAACTACCAGGTGCAGCAATACACTCCTTCCGCTTTCTACGCCTCTCCTTTAGCTCCTCCACCCTGGAATGCTCGAACTCACTCGCCACCCTCCTGCAAACTGCACGCCAAGTCAAGTCACAAAGCATATATTGAGATCATAACTCAGGCTGAAGTTAAGTTAAGAACATTTTGTTCCACCTAAGCCTGTTTCTAAATGAACAAAATCTGGCATCTGTATCGAATCTGCATCGGTAGTTCTTCTCCTCTGTGACTAACGGCCTTGGTAAAACCAAATTGCCCTAAGGTCCACTACACTGACATACCCGGTCACGAACAATGTTCATGGGTTTTTTTTTCAAAACTAGTCTTCCAGTCTTCACTCAGGCACATTGAGGCAAGGGAAGACCTCCAGCAAAGATTAATGCAGATTTATTCTTGCTATTGTTATTCACTATTCAATGGAACCCCCAGCCCCCCACCCCACCCTGGAGAATAGTGGGATATATATGGGGCGTAAGTTGGGATTTGGTTATTGAACAAGCCCCAGGGGGTGGGGGTTAAGCAAATTTTGGCAAGATGTGGAAGAGGAGGACTGAGACCGAAATATTTGCACATGGCCATGTCTTTTACAAATCTGTTCCCCATGACAAACGCAAAAATTGGGCTGCTGTGCTTTTACTGAGAATTTTATGTTGTTACAGCTCCATTCTTCAGAAATCATTTTCGTATCGTTTTCCCCCGTCTTCGGCTGCAAGATTTACTAAAAGAAAACACTTCTGCTTTTTAATCTTTTCACTCCCAAAAGTGCCAAGTGACACGCTGCTAATTTCTCATTTGGCAAGGCTTCGTATATTTTCAAGAAACAGGCCTTGTTTAGCCTTTACGTAACTTGGTCCGTCCATTGTTTATTATCATAGAAACAATCGAGTACGGTCTGCTAAGCACAGGCCGAGGGGTTTTTCTAGGTACACTCGACTTTAGATATAATCAAAAACTGACACTCTTCAAAAATATTAAAGAAAAATTGAAGTTAGAAAATTGAAGAAAAGCGAGCATGACGTGTCTTGAATCTGGGCCGGCTCATCGAACACCGGATTCATCACATGCACTTCTACTAGTCAAACCCACTCGCTGTTTCTTTGGCCTTCAAACAATGCTCTATCTCTGTGCAAGAACCCACGACTGACGTCACCCAGACTAACTGACGTCACCCAGACTAATTGACGTCACCCAGTCTGGTAAAGCTCCCTCAACATTGACGAGTTTCACTCTTCCAACAATAGGTTGGAAAACTTGCTTTAGCTATGGGAGTTAAAATATTTTTTCTGGACAATAAACTCGACGTTTAACTAGACGTCGAGCACAGTGGATTCAACTCACCTCCTATAACTTAAGTAAATTTTGTGGAGTAAGAGTGTAAGTATCACCAAGTACCACCAACCTTTTTCACGCCATTGACGTCATTTGTGCCTCAGGGAATCTATGACGTCAGTCGCGAGGTTATTGTTTAGGTCGTTATTCTATTGTTATTTCAGCCAATTGTGTGTTTAGTTTGGATCAGTTCAACCTGGCTTTGTAACTGCATCGTTCGCTGGATGGCGCCCGCCAAACCAACATTACAATGATGCTATTGTTTCAACCGACGATAGACCAGAGTACTATAGCGAGATGACCGAATATGTTGTTAAATCACGTTTCCTAACCACAAACCGCAGTAACCTGAAAAGTCAATATGGCGAATGATGGCAAAGGCCAAAGTGCGTAACGTGAAAGCCAGCATTAACATATCTGCTTCATCATTCCACAAATAACTCTCTAACAGTGAACATAAATCCAGCACTGCGCTGTCGAAATACGACTGGAAGTTCAGCCTTTGTGGAGTGAACGTCATCGATTACCTGCTGCTTACACAACGGAACTCAAAATCAAATATACCATCTGTATGCAAAACATGGAGGTTCGAGCTGTCAGTGTCGCCTATATAAAAGTAGAAAATTACAAAACACTGTCGGCAGTCATACTTTTATATTTCTTAAACTTCAGTCTTGAGAATTTAACATTTGGGAAGCACAGAACATACACAAGCCAAGTTTGTCGTGGTTGCAAAATTTGAATTTTAGATTTGGAACGTCGAGGTGCAAGAGTCGTCCTCTACCCTGAGAACGAGAAGATGCCATTACATATAAATACAATATAAATAACCCCAACCTTTGGGATAAACCTAACCATCCGTAGACAAACATACAATGACTTATTGTGAGAACGTGTCAGCTATTGTTAATTCTATTGTCAAAGATCCAGTAGGGCCTTTCGTTCTGAGACCGAGTAGAACCTTACTATAAAGAAGGGAGTTAAGCATTTCTTGTTTGAAGGTGATGCCACTGCCCTCGAAACAGAAGCTCATAAGACTAAGTCTTATGAGCTTCTGCCTCGAAACTAATAGTCCACTGGCGTGCACTTTTGTCTCCAAGAAAACCTATGTATCCTAAACGCACCCAGGGTCCGAGATCCGAGTTATTCGCGAAAGGCGGCCTTCATAGAAATAAATATTTTTACAACCACAATAGACCAATTTCGATATATTAAAATTCAGCCTGAAACAAAAGGCATCAACACAAGGCTCTGGGGAATAATCCACACAAACTCTATATTTTATTCCACAGAGCCTCGTGTTGATGTCTTTTGTTTCCGGCAGAATTTTAACATATTGAAATTTGTCTATTAAGCCACCGTAATGGGAATATTTGTTAGTTTGATGATCGCCAGCAAATCTGTACACTAACATAATGATGTAATTTTAAATTTTGATCTATTTTCACGTGATTTTTTAACGTTTCAACTATTTTTACCATTTCAAAACAAATTTTATGCTATTAGAGATTCTTGTTTTTATAAAAGCCTTTTAAAAATTGCACGTGTCCTGTTGTCCTCTTTTACTCCGTTCTTACACCTCTACGTTCTCTAGACAGTTTGTTGACACTTGCAACCGGGCAGGTATTATTACACGGAACGACTTATAATGCAAGAAAACTTAGCAATGTAACCAGGTACAGAACGCAATTCTAGCAATCGATTTCTAGAGGCAAAATGTTGCAAGGTTTTGAAGATCGCTAAAAACCTTAAACTTGTTGGCGGAAGGAAGATTGCGTCAAATATTGTGCTACGCAATGTTAAACAAATTCGATTTACTCGCAATGTTACACAAGTAGTCGATCACCTGAATTCCAACATCTAAACACAATCTTTTATGTATAGGGAATCGTACGACTTGAAGCACAACTGGTCACTTAAGAACCGGATTAGAACTGGTTTATAGTGAGGATACACCTCGTAGAGGAAAAACAGTTCTAGACTGACAAACTTTGTACTTTTAACAAATTAAATTAACTAGATTTTGGATGAGGGATGATGTAATAAGTGTTTAAATACAGGCGGAAAAAAGAGACTCTATGCCCAACTGGAACATCCGGCCTTCAATGAATGGATTTTCTGCAGTTTTTAAATGCATGTCATTCAGTCGATTATCCCTCTAAAAATTCGTTTGTAACAAAACACTGACTTTGATACGCTGCGTTCTGAGGTGCAACTCTTTCTTCGTTTGACAAACTTAACACGGAGTCCCAGACTTCTCCTCATCTCGGACGTGGCCATATACGAATAAAAAGGAAGAGAACAAACGACCTTTCGATATAATTAAAGAGGGCGCAAACATGATCTTTCACGAGACAAATTACTACTTTAAAATTCATTTCAAAATTTAACGTATTCCGGAGGTTCCATTTTGCTTCAAAATGTTCTATTTATCAAGCGTACAAATATCTCTGCAATTATTCTACTATGTTCAACATTCTTTACAACCAAAGAACAGGATACCCAAATTTTGTAAAGTGTTCTGTACATCCTTAGCACAAGATATTTCTTCGTTCGTACTAATATGTAACAACAACAATAACAACAAATAGCTTTATTGAGTTATGGAACTCGTTCCCTTATGTTAGGGGAACCTAGTTCTATTAGCCATTCCAACCCAGATCTCTGTATGTTTTTCTTACTTGTCAATTCAGCATTCACACGAAGACCTTGCCAACGCATTTAAAACGAACTGAACATAGTTTACGAGCGTGTATATTTTCTAGTTGTTGAATGCCACTGAATATTTTCTATACATAAACTCCATTTAGCTACCTAGTTTATGTGTTTTCTCCAAACCTGCCGCATACATGGATGCAAGGTTGGGGAAGAGCGAAAGAACCAATACTGTTACTTTGGAACTCGAGCTTTGTGTTGCGAGTGAACTACACGGAGACTAGTTTCATCTCTTTTTTCCTCTTTTGTTCCCTGCCGGGGGACGCTGTAGTTGAAACGGTTTTAGTGGTGTGCCTGTGGCTGGAGTGGCAGGTGTTGCCCCGCCCAAACCGCCAAAAGTGGTGCCTGCCTGTGGTGATGCAAAGCCAAACCCAGTTGACGAGCCTGCTCCAAATGCTGTCCCAGCACTCGCACCAAATGAAGTTGAACCCAATCCCCCACCTATAACTCCACTGGTACCGAGGCCACTCGTGCCAAACCCAGTACTTGTTCCCAATCCTCCAGACGCGCCCAATCCACCGCCAAACCCTGTAGCCAAACCCTGCCCTCCAAATCCAACTGAGGGAGTTGCCGTAGTACCGAGGGCACCAAACGTGCCGGTTCTCCCCAGGCCCCCTGCATGAGCCAAACCCAAACCGAGTCCTTGAGAACCTGTACGGGGGAAATGAGCATCAGATCCGTGGAACAGCAAAACGAGTGGATTAGTCTGAAGTAATATGGATCTACCCGGATCACCCAATGCGGGTATATCCATGATTTCCCAACATTCTAATCTAACCTGCACTGTAACAGAGAAACTTTGTGGAGAGATGCAGGACAAATCAGCATAGGGGAGATCGGGACCCCAATACTAAAGAGGAGCAAGTACATATAATGTTTTGTAAAATTAAAAGTCATCATTCTTCTTCTCATTCCTCGCTCTAAAGACACATAACCCCATTTGCTCTTTAGTATAATGACGTCGGCACGATGGAAAGTAAGGTGAAGTATCACAGTCATACTCTGACTCCTCATAAACCGTTCTATGCACCCACGATATAACCCTAATATCGGAAATTTTCTTATACGGGTACTCAGACTAGCAAAAATCTGTTCCACAGTTGAATTAGAGCACTCTGCATAACTTCTTCCGAAAAAACAGATCCACAGACCAAATTATAATTATTACAAGAAGAAAGCGTTGAAGATGGTTAGTGTTAATTATCTGAATTTACTACATTATTATGATGCTTAAAAAGCCATAATAAGGTATTTGGTTACTGTACATTTTTCTTTAAACCAAAAGTTGGTTCACAAAAATTTGCATAAATGGACCAAAGCAAACATTTCCGGTCCCAAGCCTTCCCACACTGACAGATATAAACTTGCGTCCCATAACTGTTAGCACCTGAAGAAGGCTCTATCACCGAGCTGAAACTGGTAGTGTTTTTTTGCAGAGATCCAAACGACGTGGGGCAACGAAGAACATTCAGGGGTTTGAAAATGGACTCGCTCTCTTCCTGTTGTACAGATTTACAATACCTGTGTTGCTAGTTGAATTTAAAGCCGCACTCATATTTGTACCGTTCCTTAGGTGAAATGGCGAAGGGCCAAGTCCCAGTTCCGAATCTAAAACAAAGAAAAGCCTATGTGTTACTAAATGAATTTTAAGAAACAATTATAACTAAACTTTTCTACTCTTCAAATGAGGCAAGAATTGAATGGGCAATGGATGAGATTAGAGCAACTGCTTCAATAGTTGAGGATTTCTTGGTTTTAAAAATCGTACGACAAAAAACTAAACCAGAAAAATATCAATAGCCAAAGTTGCGTTTAACTTTAAGTAGATTATGAGAACCGTGACACTTAACAAAAAAACTGGTAGGATAAGAGTCAGTATTGTAATACCTTACAAGTATCTAAGAATCCGAAATTAATCTGGTCGACTTGGACTTTTAAACCTCAAAAATGGACGTGGATCGAAGAGCCTACATATAAAATTTGATGCGACGATTTATCAGCTTTTTTACTTACTTGACTTCAGAGTATTCACATTCTGATTGTAGTTTACAGCGAAGATATCCGTGGTATCCTTGAAGTAAGCCTTCCTGTAGTTGAGATAGTGCTCTTTCTGTAACTAGGGAAAGGAATCAACAAGATTGTGTAAGATGTGGTGAGGTTAAACAGTTCCAAACTGAAGATACAAAGATGTTGGGAGTACTCGTGTTGATAAAGGTGCTCTTTATGTAACTACGGAAAGGAATCAACAAGATTGTGTTACATGTGGCGAGGATAAACAGTTCCAAATTGAAGAGACAAAGATGTTGGGAGAAGTGCTCTTTATGTAACTACGGAAAGGAATCAACAAGACTGTGTTACATGTGGTGAGGTTAAACAGTTCCAAACTGAAGAGACAAAGGTGTTGGGAGTACTCGTGTTGATAAAGTGCTCTTTCTGTAACTACGGAAAGGAATCAACAAGATTGTGTTACATGTGGTGAGGTTAAACAGTTCCAAACTGAAGAGACAAAGATGTTGGGAGTACTCGTGTTAATAAAAGTGCTCTTTATGTAACTACTGAAAGGAATCAACAAGATTGTGTTAGATGTGGCGAGGATAAACAGTTCCAAATTGAAGAGACAAAGATGTTGGGAGTACTCGTGTTGATAAAGGTGCTCTTTATGTGACTACGGAAAGGAATCAACAAGACTGTGTTAGATGTGGCGAGGATAAACAGTTCCAAATTGAAAAGACAAAGATGTTGGGAGAAGTGCTTTTTATGTAACTACGGAAAGGAACAAAAAAAGACTGTGTTAAATGTGGAGAGGTTAAACAGTTCCAAATTGAACAGACAAAGATGCTGCGAGTACTCCTGTTGATATAGTGCTCTTTCTGTAACTACGGAAAGGAATCAACAAGATTGTGTTAGATGTCATGTGGAAAGGTTAAATAGTTCCAAACTAAAGAGACAAAGATGTCGGGAGTACTCGTGTTGATAAAAGTGCTCTCTCTTTGTAGCTACGGAAACAAATGAAAGTAAACGGGACATTAAGCGATGCTTTACAAGTCCACAGACATTAAGCTGGTAGAAGTACTTGATCTACATAGCAATGTGTAAACAAACTATTGACATGTAGTCAAACGTTTACCAACTAATCACAATATCCATATACCTTCACTGCCTCGTGGACTGCATGCAGGAGAGCAGCAAGTGCAATGAACGTTTTGTGAATCTTATGCATCACTTCAGACAAATCTGGAAGAAAACAATCACGATCGTACAGATGTAATAACTGATAAAACTACTATAAGTTATTATATTTAAAACTTTACATAACCATGATTTCAGTCAGATTTCAATTTCAGTAGAAAATGGCTTATCCTCACACACTATGTTATTAATGCAAAGAGCTTATCTGTGAGAATATATAACAGTTGTGGTCAGTCTTATTATGTACAAGTATGCACAAAGTTCGGATTAAAATATGATTACTTCCTGCATTCATTGTGCTCACTGACTGATGATAACAAAATTTCAGGTGTTCTCCAGGTAGAAAATCTATTTTTGCAGGAACCAACCCTGAATGTTCTCTGACCAAAAAACAGTATCAAGTAAACTTCTTCAGCTTTCCAGTGGAAGTAAAATGGGACAAAAATGACCAAAATCCCCAGAAAAAAAAACTTCTGAAATTGAGTCTTGATAGATAAAATACAAAAAGTACAATCATTGTCAGATGCTTCTGCAGGTTTTGGTTAATGTCTATAGAAGTGTTGGAAACTTTTCCAGGAGTTTTCCAGGAGTACAGGGAAACTGTCTGTCTTTCCAGGAGTTTTCCAGGGTCCTGGAAGAAAAACCCAGGAGTTTTCCAGGAATTCCAGGAGTAGTGAGCACCATGTGCATTTTTGTCCCCAATGGAATAACGTGCTTTGAATAACAGCCCTTCCCCTAAATCTGTTTCTGTAAAATATATAGCCTGTAAATTGAGTGTTTCTTGTTCTGTTGCACATGTACCTTGAGGTGTGAGTGTCTGTGATTGGGACAAAGAAGCCAAATGGCTCTCCATAATTTCAATCTGTTTCCTGTAGCCCTGCATTCTCTCCTCAAACGATTCAACCAGAGACTGGAAGTACTCCTGTGGAGCTGTGTTCTCATGCTGGAGTGCCGCTGGAATATCGTTTGTCCTCTGAGCAATCTCAGCATTCTTAAGTTCCTGCCATAAATATTAAAGACATACAATACTTTGTACAAGTATGTACAAGTTACAGTGCTGTAGACTTCTCATACAGAACCTTTTTGCTTTAAAAAGGCTGACACCTGCCAACCGACACAAACTGTAAATGCTTTAATAAACCCTCCCTCTGTAACACTGTAAGCCCACCCCCTTCTCTGAAGCTTCAAGTTCCAGATACACTACATGTATAATAAATACCCCTCCCATTCTAACGAAGAAGTATGTCAAGGCAAAAACAAAAGGCAGAGAATGGTGGTATTTGAACTTGGTGCAAGTTTTAAGCTTCTAAAAATGTCTTGTTTATTATTTCACTTGCTTATTTCATTTAGCATTTCTTCCACACAAATATTCTTGTATTAGAAGCCTGTGTTTAATAAAAGAAACAGAGTGTATCATTGTCATCAAAGCTAGTGTCACATTTCAGAGAAAACTATTTATTCCACTGCCTTAACCTTTTGTTTATCAGCATAAATTACTTTAATAACCTCCCCCTTAAATAATGATACCCTCTCTTTAATAAGCCACCCCCTCCAGAAGGACAGAAATTATTAAGCTACCAGGGGCTTATTAGAACTTTTATGGTATACAAGTTGGATTTTTTTAAATTATTTGACAAACAAACTTAGTGATTAGCTACAAAACACAGTGAGAAGTACAACCTAACAAACCAATTTAATTTCTCAAGCTAAATGAAAACAACCTTTTCAAATCTATCAATACTTGCATTATACAAAGGAACAGAAATATATATATATATATATAAAACAGAAATATATGTATTTAATAATTTTAAAAGAAAAATATAACAACTTGCAGTCCACAATTTTCTTGCCTGCAATTGTGACAAATGCCATGGCTGCAACAATAAAGGGCCACCACTCTGCAAAATATGGTCCTCTAAATTCCAGAACTTTAGGGGCACCAGGACTCTTAGGCACCCCTACATGTAGATACTTGCACATTTGGCGCCGGATGATCCTAAACCCAGGGGTACTTTCTCTCACCCTGACACTAACCCATTTTTCAAGTATAAAATGAAAAACACTGAATACCCAGGTGTGTACATGTATGGACTCATATCAATTTGTAGTACTCTAACTAGTTTGCATACAATATAAATATGCTCATAAACTTGTGTGCAGCCTAATCCTAAACCTAACAGTAACTCCAACACACAAAATACTGTAGCATAACATAAACTTTATACACTTTTACCTGTGCCACATCCATCTTGAGGCTTTCTACAGCACAACCGTCTCTCTGAATACTATTAGACACCAATGCCAAGGTCTGTTACAACAACAAGTTAAAATTAATGTCAGTGAACTTGTTTTTTATTTCTTTAGTACTTATTTAGCTTTTTCCCCAAGGGGAGGCGGACACTGCTACAGGTTTCCCCAATTACCGCAGGCCCTTTGTAGGGTAAGAGGTGACAGTCCACAGCACCGGCATTAGCCTACTCCTATCAACAAGAGTGTGGGTTCTTTTAAGTCCCCCGATAGAACGTCGAGAGACTAGACCAACGGCTTAACGTCCCTGTCCATGGATGGTGTGGCGAAGAAGGTTGTCCAAAGTTCAAACCCTCGACCAGGCTGAGGATTGAACCCAGGACCTTCTGGTTGGCAGTCAGAGATTATACCAACTGTGCAAACCTCGCACACAAAACTGTTAACAGTTTATTTTCCTTGTACAGCAGCACATTTGTCTTCCTGTACATACTCGCATATTACAGTCAAGTAACATAAAATTAAAGGTTTGTAAAAATGAAAACGTAATTTTCAGTATTATTATGATTTCTTCCTACCTGTCGCAATGTCACAGTTTCCTCTCGAACTTTCTCCATACAACTCACTGAAAACCTTGAGATTTCATCCCTGTGTTCTTTCTGTTCTTTAACATACTTTCTGTTCACAGATAACATAACCATGATTATGGATGTTTCAAGGTTGAAATAATCAGATCAATGCTTCAACTCACACTTTTAATTAGTGCCCCGTGTACTATAAACTTGTAACTCAGTACTTTAAGGTAAATACAGTAATTTAACTAAATAATCAGCTAGCCCTAGAAAATGAATGGGCCCACTCAGGAAAAGAGGAAAAATCTCTGACCCCAATGGGAACCAAACCCACAACCTCCAGAACAGATCACCATTGCTCTACCAACTGAGCTACAAGGCCAGATGGGAGCTGGTTGTGGGTAATTACATGTAGGATAGTAATGAAGCAGCAAATGAACATGTAAGTGAGTGGGTTACCAGTAAGGTTTGGCTGCCGAGCACTAACCAACAGACATAACGAAATAAATGTGATAAGATACATAAAGTGCTCAACAAATATAATTTCCATGTTAGCTATAACCTGCTTTTTGGGTAATTTTGGTCAAAATATTGGACATTTTGACACTGGGGGAAGGAAAGATAGAAAAGAAGACTGCTTTTGAGAAATTTGAAAATAGAGTAGTAATGTGTTGAGGAAATGATGCATTTATTTCAAAAAATAAATAACTAAAAACTTGCAGCAGCAAATAAATCATCATTTACTACTAATATTTTGTATTTTTTTTGTTTCCAAAAATTAATTTATAGTTATTTTCTATTTGTTCTAACAGAAATCAGACTGTCAGTTCCAAGGAAAACCTAATGATTTTGGTATCAAAAAAGTATCTGTGGTTCTGGCCATCCAATGAACCCTAACTTTTTAGCACCAAACTGCCAATCCTAAAATGGTTTTATTTCGCTGCTTTTGCCACATTTATAAATGAAAATATCTTTTCTTTCTTCCTGTTAAAATTGTTTCAAACACAATAATCTATTACATTTTTTTATATATAAAGACAGATACAATGAAATAAAAGGTAGAATCTTTTCATCCTAGATATAAAACTACAACAAAAATGAACTCAGGCAGCCTGTTCTCAAATTAATATCGAAGTTGGGTTAGTGTATTTGGCAAAATTTACTTAAGCCCCAGTGATATATGAAGAGATTTTTATACAAAGTAAAATTAAATTTATTTAAAATTAAATTTAATATATAATATATATTAAATCCAACCAGCCAAACTTATACTTTCAAGGTATGTGAATGGAACCACATAATATATTTCTTTGGTTGGCCTAATATGCTATAGTCTGCATACAACTACTGTTTGATACCCACATTTGGCAGTATTAAATTTTAAAATGGGCAATAAAGATACATGTGTGGCAAAATGCTTTTTGTTTCAATGAAACCAAAGAATGGAAATAAATTGTAACTTACTTAATATTTTCCACAATCTCTACAAAGGGAGCTGGCAGGGCAGTATCCTTTAGGTTTGTAGTTTCTCTGTAAAGTTCAGCAAACAAGCGCACAGCAATTATGGTACAGTGATCAATGCCTGGATACACAATTATATGTATTATGATACATATATGTATTATGTAACATCAAGTTCAAGCTATTTGCAAACATGTCTCAAGAAATAATTATGTCACTATTACCTGTATCTCCAGATTACTACTACTGCTACTATTACAAAGGCAATTACTACAGTGTTTTTCTTAAGGCCGGTACACCGGTACATTGTATCGACGTTCCCCCAAAGCTGTACCGCCTTTCCCCAGCAATGGCATCTGGCAAGTTTTTTAAAGTCACCAGATGCACAAAATTGCATCATTTTTCAGGACTCTAAATTTCAAAAATTTTCTGGGGGATGCCCCCAGACTCCTCTAGATGCTTGCACCTTCGGCATTTGATGACTTCCAACCCAGGTGTACCTGCTTTCCCACTTAGTGTACCCCATTTCCCAAGCCTTAAGAAAAACACTGTACTACTACTAAATGTATTACTACTAATAATAATAACAACAATGACAACAACAATATAATACAACACAATAGTTTTATGGTTACCATTTAAATATCTTATACAGTGCTTACAGTTAAACAAAAATACAAATATATAATGGTATAATGGTACAGTTAAACTTGCATATTAAACAAAAATACAAATATATAATGGAAAGTATACTACATTTACAGATGTATTAACGTGGAGGACATAATGGTATAATGCACTGATAAGATAATGGCAAGGCAATTTGAAAAGAAACCACAAGGCTTATTATTTTCAAACTGCCTTTGTGATTGTATTAATCGTTATTAGCGATTAGTGTTTCATGTTTGACAGGAGTACGAATGCA
>JAOBYE010214546.1:0-17100 GCA_025403585.1 Parazoanthus swiftii
CATAATTAATCAAAAGTTGACAAGCTTTAATTGCTTGTTTGATTTGGAGGTGTGAAAGTAGGATCGTAAGACTGGTCTGATCAGTCTTTGAAGTAGGATGCGGCTCTTTTGATGATGCCTACTTTAAAGTATCATACTTTAGACCTACCTGTCTCCATTCACACACAAAGTAGGGTCAAAGTACGATGTTGGCCTACTTTGGACCAGCCTACATTATTATATACCGTTTTCTTATTTCAATAAATAAAAGGGTAAAACTTGTTTGCTGAAACAATTAAAGCGAACTGCAATGTAAACAAATCAAACTCCCGCAAAGCATCTTGGTTCAAAATGAGCCTTTAAAAAACTAATTATTTAACTTGAATAAAAAAGAAGTTTTAAATGCCTCCAGGACTCCCCCCTCCAAGGTTTGTCCAGGGACGGAATTATTAAGGGGTCAGGCCCCCTTCTTTCGTCGGCACTTCCAAAATTTCTGGATCCGTCCCTGAGTTCAGACTTCCCTCTCCTCTGAACCGGCGCTTTCCCAAAGAAATACGTTAAGCTTTGAGCTACGAAGATCTCTTCAAAGCCCAGGGTATAAGCATTGCTAGGGCGTTTTTAAAACTCTAGCTGAAAAAAAACGGATGAATTTTCTCGAGAACGCGCCTTTCAGGTAAGGTCCAGCCCTGCTATACCGTACCTCGTCCATCTCTCCAAACACATAGAGATATTCGCCTGCCTGGAATGCCAGCTCTGCTTCAGGATTTTCATTGGGCGAGTGCTGGTATGGGTCATAGCTGTACCGTGCAATATACACCGCCAACTTCTCCCCTTCCTCCTCCGGACTGCTCTGATTCTCCTCCTGACTCAGGTATTTCTCGTCTATACTACCATCTTCGCTCCCGCTTGTGGATTCGCTGTGTTCTCTTTCAGAAGCGTGATGGTTAAGTTTCTTGCTTTTGCCTGTTACAAAAATGAAAACATTTACAATATTAGCAGCAACTCTGTATATTTCGGTTCATTAATGTGAATTTACAATACAGTAATTTTAACTAATTAAACAAAAAAAAGAACCCTACAACCTAAAATATTTAAGGACCAATGGAGTTAGGTGATAGATAAAATGAATTAAAACTTTTTGTGGCACTTTAAACAAAGCAAAACTACTGACTTACTGCAAAAACAAGTATTATTTTATGTAATCGTGCAGGTTTTTGCGCGATTCGGAAAAATACCAGGGTGAGTTTGGTCGAGTCATGGTTTGTATAGCGAGACCAGACAAGCCCTGATATTTTCCCGAAGGGCGCAAAAACCTGCACGATTGTATGTTTATCATCCATGACCAAAAAATAAATACCTTTCCGCTTTATCTCTGTTGATTCTAGCTGTTCATCCTCTGGCGCCGAGCTGTCCCTCTGGTTGTCCTCCAGATCCCCGAGGTTACCAGTGAAGTTCTGGCTTGTATCACTGTCGTATTTATTGTCCTCACTTGCACTTACTGAACTCGAGTTGTCACTCATAGCCGCCATACTGATGCGTCGGGATAGCGCCGTGAGGTCGTCTTCAGCACCATCATTTGGCATATTTGGCCCTGTGTCACTATGGCCAGCCCTTTTCTCGATGCCTGTGTTTACATTAAGAAACCACGAGTCTCTCAATAACAGCATGACATTTTCACGGGCCAGTATCGACCTAAACTAGCGAACTGGTAATAGTTGAAATCTCATTTTTAGCCTGGGAGCGGGAGGAAAAGGATGATTATCATACCATGCCTTTACAAATTCGTGTTGCTTTAAAGATTACGGCAAACGACGCTACTAAGACTTGAACATGGTAAAGAAAATGGGTGGGGCAATATCCATACTCGCATATGCTATTCCCCATAAGAATTTATTAACAAAACGAAACAGGACTTAAGAAAGATTCCTTTCCATGCCGCATTCAGCCAGATCTTCCTTTTGGTTTTTTTTTGCAACAGGAAGAACCGGACTTGTTAAAACACTTGAAATTCCACAACTGCAGTCCAAGGTGCATGACTTTACCAGGTCCTATGACCGTGAAAATCCTGTGAAGGTTCATTTTCATGGAAGTAAACGGTAAGTTTAGTAACAAAGCGCAAAGCATTAGGGGTGGTAATTGAGGGTTGCAAAGCATTTTGGGTGGTAATTGCAGGTTGCAAAGCATTATGGGTGGAGGGGGAGAACTTACCACTGACAGGCTCCTCTTCACTGGTGCTGTCCGAGGCGGCAAGCTGCCGGATCCGGTCTGAAACCTGGTCCAAGATGTCCGAGTTGTCCGATTTGCCAACGTCGCTTCCCTCCTCCTGGGATTCGTCCTTTCCCTTCAACCCGGCCACGCTTGGGGGGAGGAGTTGTGGAGACTCCGAGTTTGACGGCTCTGCAACGCCATGCACTGTAACAGGATCGAGAGAGAGAGAGTTTTGAAGGGGTTGAACCATAATCAGTGTCTTTTTAAACCATCAACGGTCAGGGGGGGGGTTCGACGAATCCTCCCTCGATTTTTTTGAGATTTCTTGAAGGGATTTTGAGATTTTTCCAATTCATTTTAAATAGCTGCTACTTACTAGTTAACACGTTTTCGAAGTGATTTCTGACACGCCCTCCATTTTTAACGATTTAAATGAAAAAATTGGAAATATAGAAATTTTGGCAGTACTGTCGCTTTTTAAAACTGGTTCTTTTCATTTGTACTCAAAGTGATTTTATCAGGCGACCTAATTTGGCAAAGAAACTCTTTTAACAAACAGAAATGGCAAGGATCAGAGCATAACATTAGTTAATACCATACGGAGCAACACTTATTTTGCTTCAATACTCATAACTGAAATCCACCTCAATCGATCTCGAAATTAATCCACCTGAACAACAACTGCAATGTTAAAGGTACAAATTTGCCCGAGTTATTTGTTGCAGAGGTGATTTTCTATATTGTCAATTTCTTTTGCTAATTAATAAATATCCCACAAAAATACCGTGCCACAGCCAGCTCCTTTAATACGTAAGATAGTGTATACCTTTCGAGTTTTTCGCTAGTACTCTTTCCTCTTCATCAGTCGTATCGTTCGAACTTGGCGAAGGCGGCCGAGATGCAGTCTGGGTCTGCTTGTGAACTGTTGGGACGTTGACCTTCGCGGGCTGTTTCCTGAGCATCTCGAGCTTGTCACGGAGCTTGCTGGACTTATCTTCTGACTCAGCGCACCTCTGCTCCAGAACCCGGATCTCATCATCAAGGGACGACACAGTTATTTCGTGAGCTCTGTTGGCTTCTTCCTGAATCTGGAAAAACATGAATCATGCAATCATTCGGCAACAACTACACCACATATTACAAAATAAATACGAATAGTATTAAATTGACTGGTGTTTCATTGGAAATTTCACTTTAACAACAACAGTAACAACTGCAATAACAAAATGTCTTACAGTTTTCGTTGACCTACAGCTAGCAAAGCAAATCGAGGCGGGTCAGTCATTAAATGTGTAACATATAAGTAGTTACAGCTTGGAACAAAAAATATAAAGCGGTTCAAAATCAGGTACAAATGAAGGTACATTTCAGGGAACTTCAGTTGTCTACAAATAGCCGAAGTTGTAATAAACAAGTTTGTGACTTCGTCTTTAAAAAAAATGTCAACGATTTTACTCATTTTACACATTGTCCCTTATTGGGCTTTGTGACCCACAAATGAAACAAAAAGACTCCATGGACAAATTTAGAAGCACATTTAAAAAAGTATCTGGAGAAAAAAATAAGAGAAAGTGTATCAACATTATGAAATTGATAAAAAAAGTACAATACTAAAAATAATTGTTTAGAGTGATAATAAATCTCAAAGGCAAAGATTAAACATCTGAAAACTCCTTACTTTGTACAACTGCTGAATTTCCTGGTCTCTCTCTGCCAAAATGTCAACAGTGGCTACGTGTTCTTTTTCCAAGAGTTTCCTTTGTTCTTCCGATGTTCTCAGATCCTTTGGAGAGAGGAAATCAAGGCTTTAATGTCCTCATGTGCACTTAAAGTACAACACATCGTTTATAACTTAAAATCATTTACAAAAAAGGGTTGGTACTTGTACAAGGTATATTACAAATATATTACTCTCAGTAAAAGTCCGCTCTCAGTGATAAGATCACCTTTTTATCGGCAACAAAATATACTCCGGTCGTAATTCCTTTCCCGAGATCTATAAGCTGTTTCTTCGGAAATATTTGCTCCCCTCTTTTTCTCAGCATTGTTGTCTTTACGTTTTAAAGCTTGTTATCGGTATGTTTAAAATATATTATAAGTTAACTGAAATGATCCCCGAACTGTGATATCAGAGTTAAATTATAATACCCAGCTGTCAGTTACCCATGGAATATTTTTATTGTTTTCTGTCCACATAGTTACTTAGATTAATTGTTTTGTTAATTCCAAACTAAGTGCCGGTTATAGGACCAACCAAAAACCTTACTGACGCATGCGCACATAAATGAAAACAAGGCTGCCGAGAAAAAGGTTACTGACAATTTAAAGTAAGTCTTTTAAAATGATCATTATCAGGGTTGTCCGATCCAATGCAAAACTGCTGCGTCGAGGAAATACATGTAGTTCTGTACGACTTTTAGTCATGGTAGGTTTATCAAAATGATTTAGTTAGACAAAGAAACTTTTTCCAGAGAAACAGTACTGTCAAACTTTAATGCGTCTTGAAACAGTTTCTCCTTTGGATCAATAAAAAATTCGCATCTCCGTTTTAATAGTTCTCGAAACTTTACATCCGTAACAAGTTTGCAACAAATAAAGAACCACTGAGTTGAAGGGTCTTCAGCACGAAACAAACAACACAAAATCAAGTAAAAAGGAGTAAAGTTTTGTGATAAATTGACCCCAATCCTCTGTTATTTAAAACTTTTTAGTGCGCGTGACTTTTTCCTGGCTCTTTAGATACTGACTGTGCTTGCTCCACTACCCCCGACCCCTGAACCCTCAGGTAAAGTTTTGTACAAGTCTGTTCCCTGGCACCCAAGATAATGTACCCGCTCCACCAACCCCAACCCTGGACCCTCAGGTACAGTTTTGCACAGGTCTGTTCCCTGGCTCCCAAGATAATGAACCCGCTCCACCACCCCCAACCCTGGACCCTCAGGTACAGTTTTGTACAGGTCTGCCCCCTGGCTCGTAATATAATGTACCTGATCCACCACCCCCAACCCTCGACCCTTGGGTATTGTACCTGTTCTCCACGGGTCCTAAAGTCCGGTTCATACTTGCAAAATAAGCACAAGAACAAGTTTAAGAAATTTAAATACCAAAAGAAAAGACAAAGGATAGCAAGTGACGAGATGGAACAGTTTCACATCAGCGGTTCCTCGTCTTTTCCTTCTTGATTTAAGTTTCTTGCGCTGATTCCAGGCTTAAGACAGCGTACCTGTTCAACTTGCAAGAGACTTTCAAGCTGTGTTCTCAACTTGTTACACTCTGCTTCAGACGTTTTGAACATTTCCTCCGCATTCTGCAGGTCATCCTTCATGGACTCGATTTCTTTTTCCAGCTGAAATGTATCGAAATGATTCACATAACAAATAATAAACTTTATGAGGAAAAATAATGGATATGCCAGCATTTTCAAATGCCAAAAAGTCTTTTTTCCCTTATGAACTTCTCAACTTTTTAACTTTAGAAATAACTACCAGCAAATGATTCTATTCTAAAAGGTGTCCAAACAAAATGAATGGTTACTTTACACATCAGGTTCAAATCTGGTACAGTAAGAAAAATCAACACCAATATTTCTTCTCTTCAATTCAGACAAACAAAATGAATGTCAATTAATCTACGACTTTTCAATAACTCAAGTTCAAAACTGAACGCGTTCTTGGTTTGGGCAAAACTTCCTTTTACAGCAGCAGTGAGGACAACGGAAAGGCAAATTGCAGTTGAATTTTAGCAAAGAATGATGTCAAGGCAAGTATTGGTATGGTAATACTCGGTAGTAACAAAACAAAGCAAACAAACAAAAAATCAAACAAAATCCTACAATTAAGTTCGATTAATTTCGGTAATCAAACTCACGGAAAAGCTTAGGTTCGATTTTGTTTGATTATAAAATGTTCGATTGCCTACCTACAGTGTGTATGTAGGCCAGTAGTAACACATGTACGCCATATACAGCTAGAGGTCACGTTGTACAAAATACGTCATACTGGAGGGCAAAAGAAGGTGGGAAACGTAAAAGAAAGAAAACACAGTGACACACACTTTTCTATTTAATTGTGTTTTGTTTTGTAGTCTTGCACATGTTTTGCCCTCCAGTATGGCGCATTTTGTACCACATGACCTCTAGTGGCACAAGGCCTTTTTCGACATGTGTGTATACAACAACTACAAAAAAAGTTAGAAAAATCTCTGAGAGAACCAAGAATATTTATGTATTTACCTCTTCAAGTTGTTTAACTTTCTTGCTCATTTCCGAGTTTTTCTTTTGCAGCATGGTGCACTTGGCAACAAACTTCTCTCTTTCCAGTTCCTGCACAACAGCAATTAATAAATTGATTACAGGTCTTACTTAATCAAATGACAATCATTTTGCACAGTACAACTGCTAAAGCAAAAGGAAGCAAACGAACTAGTAATTCTAGTATCTGGTAAGTACTTTAAAAATATCAGCAATTCAAACAGCTAGCTGTTGTTTAGGCCAGAAAAAATTCACTGTCCAGTTTTTAATCAGCACTCAAGCTGATTGGATGCTGAATGACTGTCATTTTTAGTAATATTTTCATACACTGGTCAGGTATATAAACAGATAAACATGAAAAAGGTAAGTTGATATTCACCAACGATTGATTCTTACAAAACTTGATAAGAAATTGTCAACTCTAGACTGAGATAACTTACCAGTCTTGCACACTTTGTTTGTTTCTCCTCCAAATCATTCAACAGCTGTTTACATTCTTCTGATTTCTCTTTCAGTTCCCAAGACTAAAAACAGTTAAAAGAAGAGCTTGTCTTTTGATCATAAAGAGGGTCAAGGTTTGAGAGACTTGACTGTTGAGCCCTGAATCTAAAATCCCCTCAAATTGTAGCCATATTTGGTACAGGATACAAAATTAAGTGCCTTGATCTTTTGTTTAGAAAAATAGGAATAAATGGTTTACAAAGGGACAACTTCTATTTCCCATTTTTTCTACGTGTATATTCTCACAACTTAGTTTCGAAACTTTTTCTTCAGAATATCTTTCAAAAACTAAAACAAGCTATTACTCCTCCCTAGATAAGCCAGAACAATGTCAAAATCACAACTCCAAAAATACTAAACTGCGAGAAATGATACCCTTAAAATCAACAACTAAACTTTCAGTATCCCTCCCTTCCTATCACTCTATCTTCTTGAGTTTCCCCTTTTATGACACAGCCCTTACTTGAACATTGGTTGAGCACCTGTCCCACAAACCTACCAGTCTTATGCTTTCTTCCTCCACTTTTTCCAGCTTCTTAACAGAAGTCTTCAGATCTTCATTTTCATTCTCCATAATTCCCAACTGTCGCTGCAAATCCCCAGTATCTTCTGAAAGAAGCGGACTGGTAATCCGGGACTGAATGGGTGACTGGATCTGTTTTTCTAGGAGGAGACGTTCCCGTTCTGATTGCCGAATAAGTCTCTCCAGTTCTTCAACCCTGTGGTTCTGGGTACACAAACAATAATAGTCAAATTTTGGTTCAAAATTATTTAAAAGATAATAATTAAATAAATCATTACAAGCATGAAGTTGCTAAATTTGTGTCCCAGGCATCTAGTCTGAGTAAGAGATGGTTTAGGTGCAAAGTTAGAACTTGTGCTCAATTCTCGCATTAAACTAATAATTGCTTGGCCAGCTATAATCATAGGCCATGGAGCTAATTTGAAAGTAGGGGGGCTAACTAGTGAATCAAAGTGGTGGAAGGGGAGGGGAGTTGAAAACACTTTTTCTCAGTGACTCTTTATAGTTTTCAAAAAAGTGGAGGGCAACTGGCCCCATTGCCCCCCAACTCCACAGCCTTTGAAAATTACGGTACTGGCTAACTGCATTTTCAAATAATTAATCTGAAGGCCGGGTTTTCCCTGTTAGTTTGTACCCAGTCAAGGGAAAATCTAGATGGCAATGACAGATAGTCACCTCTGAATAGTCACTGGCTTTGCTGACTCCCAGCTGTTTTCTTATCTGTTCCAGTTCGTTATCTTTTGCCAACAAAATCTTAGCATGTTCTGCCAGGTCCTTTGCTCTCTGTTTCACAAACATCTTCTTAACATGATCAACCTCTTGTGAGCTGTTTGAAGATTTCTAGAAAAAAAGGTGTATTTTAAGAACAATAAATTACTTTCAAGAGTTTTCATCAACTATTAACACTTTTCTTCAATACGATGCATTATAGTGCTTCTAAGCACTAAGGAAAAAAAGATATCAGTACTTAGACCGCAGTTGAAGTTAAAATTTGTTCAGTTTACAGAACCTCCTTCCCCAAATTTGTCTGTTTGGGAAAAACATAATTTTTCTCCAACTCAAATCTTAAACATTAAATTTGAAATTTTAATTTCAGTTATATCAGTTTCCATCATAAAATATCAACTTAATTTATACTGTATCAGTTCTAATTCTTTGTTAGTGAACAATAACACAGACTAGTTTTCCCAATTATGCATGACCTAAACAAGAAATGCAAATAAAAATAAATCTTTTTGGCCAGAGTAAATGACTAAATTCGCCATGAACTGCATGCACACACTTGATATGTGCAAGTATAAGCCTAGGTTAACACAGACACACCAGCAATCATGACTGTATTTCATACAACACATATTATCTCTGTCTGTAGATATCATACCTGTGTTTTCTCATCCTGTAGCTTTTTAGCTTTATCTTCAAGTTGCCGAGCAATGGCCACCAGTTCAGCATTCCTCTTTTTCAGCTTCTTAATCTTCTCCTCTGTATTAGCATGACCTTTGCTGGTGCTGGAATCATGACGACTATTTTGATGTTTCTATAACAAGCAGAAATACAAGTCATTCAATGATATCAGACTACTTTCTAAAGTCATCTCAAGAAGCATATAAATTATATGGGTGTTATGCTGGGAAGTAGGCATGCATGTTGTGTGTGTCTGCACACACTTTGGGGAATGGAAAGGGAGAGAGGGGGAGGAAAGGGGGTGAGAAGAAGCAGAAGAGGGTCTCAACTTCCTGTCTCAATTCCATACCCTCACTTTTAAAGCTCATAGTATAAAACAATTCATATAAATCATTTGTCACTGCACAGATTTAGTAACTCTTGGTAACACAATGTGCAAAATAGTTTTTGGGCCAATTTGCCTGGAAAGTGGTACTCTATTTAAGTGGATCCTGTGGATAAGTCAAACCCCATATTTGAAGCCAAAATTGACACTTTTAAAGAAATTAGAAATTTCAAATGTATTTATGGATTAGACATAAAATGTTGCAGTAAAAGAGGAGTTTTTGATGAATAAAGTGGACAAATAACAAAATTAAATAAACGCGTTTTTCTAAGACTTGTTTTGTTAAAAAGCAATTTTATTTGCTCTAAACATCTAATTTACACAAATCAGTATATAGTAAATATTGCACACACTACAAAATATTTTACAAATTATTCTTGTACAGTTAGCAAACTATATAATTTTAATACTTTGAACAATTTACTCAAAGGTTCTGTTTTCAAAATTCCCTGGGGCAGAAATCAATAAATGGCCATTTATTTGAAACAATAGCACACTTGTTAATATATTGATTGGTTAACATCTTAATTTAAAATTTTAGCTTTAAGTAATCATTTGGGACATACCTCCAACATAGCACATTTCTTCTCCAGCTGATGAGCAATTGCTTGTAGATCAGCATTTTTCTTAATCAGCTCTCTTTCTCTATCTCTTTTGTTATAGGTCTACAACAAAAAGAAAGCTTAAGTATTAGAAAATGTACAATACAAATTTAAATCTTAACCAAGACATTTATAGGATAAAAGAAAATAATTTGATTCTGAGCAAGAATAGGAAGTTGGTAGCAGTAACCTTATTTGGGCAGAGATTCTGCAAGGAAATTATACAATATTATACTGGAACAAAGGGTTTATTATTTATTTCTGTTTTTTTTCAGTACTGAGAGATCAATATAACATCATTAGGACTGCCTCTTGTATATTGTACTGTGTTTGATCATAAAACTGCATTTGTCAAGTGGAGCTGTATAATTTATATAACTGATGGCAAAAATATATTTTATTTACTTATTTATTTAAAAAAAGCTAGTTTCTTAGTTAAAATACATATTATATATTGTTAAAAAATAATTTTTGTCAAGGAAAGAAATGCTGTGACTTGAAAAGAAAATTTTGAAAGTTTGATATTGTGCTAAGTGCCGACCCAAGCTGGCAGAACACGTCAAGTTTCTATATAGCCTCTTATAGAAGGGTACACCACTACATGTATCCTGCAGATAAGCTTAAAGGGCCCTGCAAGTTTTTATCTACATGAATACTAAACAACTGATCAATAACTCAATAGGTGAATTCAAAGAAAAGTAGCATATGTAAGAAGAGTTTTTCAATTTATCAAAAACTTTATACTTATAGGCAGGGCTTGAAATTTACCAAGGTCACACAGCAATTGCCATGGATGTCCTTCAGTTATCGTTGCTAATTGCTCTGGTGCCCAACAAATATTGTACTATAAATAGTGATTGTGTCAAAACTTTTAAAGGCTACATTTTGCTGTGCTCTCAAATTATGGTAGTTCAATACCTTTATAGGTTTACATTACAATTTAGTATAATAAAATTTAAACATTAAAACATTGCACAATATCTTATTCAAACCAATGAACTGCATTAAATTATTTTTCACAACCACGACAGATGTAGGTGATCAGTTAGACTCCAACAATGATAACTAGTTTTTAAAAAAGTTCAGGAACTTTACAGCTTATTATAAATCACTAAGTTTCACTGAGAACACAAAAACAATATACTGTTGAATTATTCTGGTAGTGTTGTATACTTCTTGACTTGGGCCACTTGTAGATTTGTATAAAAAACGAAAAGGATCTGAAAAGTACCTAAACGATCACAACAGTATATTTCAATAACAAAAAAACACAAACAATAGAAACAAAATTGAAATTTTGCCGCCTGTTGGAACAGAACATCTTATGACAAAAGAAAATATATTACGGCTGAGCATGTCAAGTGACTGGCGAGTATCATATAACAATTATTGTTGATTGCAACAGTATGTTTGGGAAACCTAACTGTTTTATCGACAAAAAGTTAAAGTCACGTTTGTTCCAAAAAGATGATTTTAATAACTAAAGCTTTTGGAGCGTTGATAATCAATTGAAAATCCTTTTATGCTTTGATTAGAAGTATTCAACAAGTATTAACTGCGTAAACTTCGCGTTCTGTTGTTGATGGAAGCAATAGAAAAGATTTTTCTGTTGGAATAAATACGAGACGTCATGCGACGATATCAGTAGTACTTGAGGAACTTGTAACTGCAAAGTATTTCTGACTGCAATAACAGGAAAGAGTAGCCAGAGTTAATAACAATTGCCCTAATAACTATCAACTGACAGCATTTAAAACGAATGCAAATTTCTGAACATGCGAAGCTATTTCATGCCAGCGTGTTTTATTAAATTAACGAAGCACACGTTCAAATTTCAATTGTCTATGTTTTTGTTCGCTAAACTTCGTGACAGAAAAACCTTAGAGGGATGAGTATTTCTAGTTTAGAAAACATTATGTTTAAAGAACTCACGCTATCGTCTCTTCCTTCATTTGGCTCCTCGTCAAACGATCCCGTGCGCAAAAACCTTCTACTTGCATCCCACTCCTCAGATTCTCGTCGCCTTCGAAGTTGGTCTTTTTCAGCCTCTAGTCGTCTAGTTAACTGATCCTTAAAGGCAAGTTCTTGGTTTTTTTCTTCCAAAGCTCTAGCTGTGCTTCGTACGTGTTGCAGCTCTTTTGCACAAGCCCGTTTTGATTCTCGTATTAGCCTGTGTCGCTCCACTTCATGTTCAGCTTCAAGTCTTCGTATGATCTCAGCTTTCTCTGAATCGGATGCAGCCTTAAGTTTGTACATTTCCTCCAGTTTGTGTTTTTCATCCTTAAGAACGGAGATGTCATTGCGTAGCTTTCGTTCGTTATCTGCAGTTTCTTCTCGGCTTTTCTCAATCAATTGTCTTCGCAATTCGTCTTCAGCACGTTTAGTTCTCTCTTTCTCTTCTTGAACTTGATGTTTGAGTGCTTTCGCCTCTTCATCCTTAAACTTTAATACCTGTCGTAATTCCGTTTCCTTTTCTCTGATTATACTTTCTTTCTGTCTTTTTAACTCCGCAGCATGTTCTCCATGCAGTCTCCTCAGAACACTGTCCACGGCTTTTTGTTTTTCTTTATCAGCATTTTCTTGGATCCTCTTCACTTCCACGATCTTGTCACGATTCGCTTGTTTAACCTTAGCTTTTTCGGCCTCCAAATCTGATTTCAATCTACTGATCTGCCTTCGCAAGTCGTTACTCGATCGTCTTGAGTGATTTGCAGAGCCCGGAGAACTTCCATAATCCTTGTCCGGTACTGGAATATGAGTCGACGGCATTCTGCACAAACGCACTCCACAACACAAGAAAATCACATCGCCTCATTCGATAAGAGCTGTAATATATTTCAATTCTGTAAACTGTTCCCGCACGGCCGTGACACAAGGGTAATTACAACGGAACGCCAGCTCATTTTGGACGTAAATTGTTGCATTTCTTATGCAGAGATTTTGCAATAACTCTCAAGTATTCAAAAACCATCAGATCTCCACAACAATATATACAACAAGTCATTATACCACAAACCACCACCATACTGAGACAGTGTGTAAACGATGCATGTCTCCTGAGCATGCGTATTGGGCTCGTCGCCAGGGACTTTCGTATACAAAATGCTTAAAAAAAAAACAAACAATTGATCCATATTTGGCAACCATTACCAAATAAAGGTTAACTGCCTAAAAATTTTGGTACTTGTCGGACATTTCAGTTAAAAACCAATGCTAGGAAAAGTAACCAGGAAGACAGTCCCAAAATTAACTTATATTAATGACTCATCCTTCAAAAATGTGCTCAGTTGCACGTTTTTTTAAGTTTTTGAATCGGGGGCGGACTGTGAATTGATGTGATGGGACATTCAATGAATCGATAACACTCGGCATTTCTTGCAAAAAAAGGGAATAGTTTTCAATCGGAAGTTTCATTTTAAAATGGCTTCAACTTGTTTTCAGAGAGAAATAATATTTTAATGAACAGATAAAGAAATCCCCGAAATCTTTTTACTGCAGCTGAGTTCAACAGTGTTACCAAGGGCAACAAGTTGTCAAAGTAAAAATTCGTCTTTGCTCCATTTAGCTTCTCTCGGCATATAATTGTATAGACGTGGGAGCCATAGAAAGAGTGGCTTTTTTTTAGATCATATCGTGGAAGTGATAGTCTAGATTGTCGGCGTTCATTTAAAAAATTTTGTTGACACGGGTAAAAATGGATCAAATGGTTTCTTAATTTTAGTTCCTGATGTAAAACCTTTTCTCTCTAATTGAGCCGTTCTTCGGGCATTTGACGCTAGCTCGTCATTTTGTTCAGTTGGTCAGTAAGAAAGATAGCTGATTATACAAACACTTTGCAATGTAATGGTGGCCAAGACGCAAGGAAAGGCAATTAGACTGTAACGCAAGTTTGAATGACAGAAAGATTTTTGATTTTCTAAAAAACACAGTGCGGGAAGTAAACCTATTAGTAAAAACGCAGACAGCCGGCGACTTATGTGGCGGATGAAAACTGCCGGACATCCAAAAAACCCTGTACTGTCGGCTCATAATATATGCCCAAAAGAATGTGTTTGAATAGCTGCGTTTTCGAATCTCGACAATATTCTACAAAAATATATTCGCACTATAAAAAGAGTTTAAAGTTAGCGTTATCAGCAAATGAATATGTTTGAAACAGTACTAAGTTTCAAAAGATGTCAAATTAGAGCCTTGCGCTAACGATATTTGTTCCAATTACAACAAAAAATATTTTGAGCCATACTTTATAAGAGCGATCTTCATTAACGGATAAGGGATAAACTGTGTTCATTGCAAGGCAATCCTTTAATACCAAATATTTTATGTTTAAGTACGTGTACCCTAGAAGCTATACATTTCACCGAAACTTTCAACGAGGATTTGCTATAAAGTGGCAAGAAAATCGGCTACATAACAGATCGAAATCGTGTCTCGTACGACTACGTAACTTTTAAAGAGAGTCGTGTACAAGACAATATATAAGACGTTAAACAGTTTAGGAAAATCTAGCTTTTCGTCTTCAAATCCTATACTAGCGCTTCCAATCCGTTATTCGCGTTTTCCTGCAGATGCAGACCGATCGACGACTTCGACTCTGGTGGTTGATGAAAGTCTTAAGTGCTTGTTGTCATTATGTTTAATCTTTCCAAATTTAACTGAGTGCGGTTCAAATCGGTTTAAAATAACACAAGTGATTACAAAATTAAGTAGCCGGCTTTATGGATCTTAAGTCAGTAACTCTATAGTAGTGCCGGGCCTAAACTTGGTTTGCACGAAATTATTTTTAGCAAACTTCTCACACGTGGGTGTTATTTTCATTTTTGTCGCTATGAGTTTCGTTCATGACAAAACCTACAAGTCTGGACTTCGAAAGCGAATTGGCTAGTCTGACATTAATAAGCATTATAAAGCTATATTGTACGACCTTGAACTTGGAGCCGACAAGCAATTTGTTCCAGCCAATTTCCGAATTACGCTCAACTGCTGACAAACAAAAAAGCATTGAGTCGAGGGGCCAAGTGATTAAAAATACAACAAATGTTCAAAAAGTGAGCACCTAACCTCGACTTGAAAGTTTTGCTTGTGAGCAGTGGAGCGTAATTTGGAAATAGGCTATCATATGACCGCGAGTACGATTTCACACTAAAATTGCACGACTCGAGAATTGAAGGTTGTACATATCAAGTGAATTTTCAGTTAAATTTGAATTTAAGCACACACGTGCATATTCTGAAAGCAAAATGTCTGTGCTATGTTTATCTACATTTTAGCTGTTCCTTCTTGTGCGATTGGTTGATTGGTTGGTCGAATGTGTGTCGGGCGTATGTCTATATCAACATCAGTCAAAGGTGACAAAGGCCTGTTATTTTGAAAACTTAAGGCTAGGTTTTTAACGAGTTTTAATTCAAAAGAAAACGCAAGCAACTCGTGTCTGGATCACGGAAATATTGGTGTTCCCTAAGAAACGGCTAGCCTTTAGATGTGATCGACATTTCTGCCGATATAGGTGTTTCTCACTACAATACCTTCCAGCCGAAATGTCGCCGAATGATTGCGCATGCGTAAGAGGCAGCAAGAGACAACCGCTGGTCAAATTTTCAATATGCCGTCTCAAAAATCCAATTTTTACAGCAAAAGCATAATGTATAACTTTTTCGACCAAAAAAACTGCGCGATTGATCTTTACAGTTGCCATGGAAGAATAAAATCACCTGGTGTGTCAAAACACTTGCCTCTTATACACAAATTACGCGAGCTTGGTTGGCGTTTAGAATACAATCTTGTCACCGAGGACGTGTTTTTCGGTTCCTGGGAATAAAGTTGAAGACCACTCACAGAAACGAATGCCTTGCATGTGGGGAGAAGATTGGTTTGAAACGGGTTTAAGAGAATGTATGGCATGGAAAGTTGCTTACCCCCTGTCCAAACCTGATGGAAGACGTGAAAGAAAATCAAGTGGCAATGTAAGCATGGAAAGTTGCTTGCCCTCCCCGGTCCAAAACAGACAAAAGAGGCGAAATACAATCGGGCAATAACGTATGCTTGGTCAGTTGCTTGCTTCCCTGTCTAAAACAGTTAAAAGACGCGAAAGTTAATCGTTTTCATTTGCCGAAAAAGCAGCAAAACATTCGCGTCAACACCACCGTTATTACCCGCAAAGCACTTTGGATATAAGTACAAATTCTGACCTTGTGGAGCGACCACGCGGTCATACCAGTATTTTTTGCTCTCCGAATTGTTTCCCCAACCCGGCTACTCCATTTTTCTGGCACAGTGACAACTCGCTCGCCGCCGCCAAACGGGCGACAATCTCCTTGAGCTTTTGTCCGTTTTGGACATGGTTTAGGTCCATTTTTTCAGCAGCTTTCATCAACTTATTTTCTATACAGTTGGTCCCTGTGTAAAAACTCCTAAATAGTCGAGTTCTGTATTCGTACTTGCCGCTGATCACAACGACGACACTCGATTTCACAGCAATAGCCTCGACATGATGTTCAATATTCATAAATATCGATGTAGATACGAGCTAATTACAACTTCGTGTGAGGTTGGAGGCTCGGACTAATTGTTTTTGCTGGTAAACACCAAGTCGAGGCTAATAAGTAGAAATGAGTCTGTGGTCGTTGTAATCAGCGGTAACTGGGATCACGAAAAGAGACTATTAAATTTAGAATGAAAATTGGTTTGTCTGCACCCCACCCCTTCCCCTAGGTATGTCCACAATTTAAAGAGTACAAATAACACAATCAAGAAAAAGCATACCTGTGGTTTATTGACCGCCAAAGCAAACAGTTTTTGTGTTGAAGAGTAATAAAAATGGAATACCTTAGTTTTATAATCTGTGTTTCGATGTTTATGCTTTGGAATTCATTAACACCGCCAGGAGCAACTGCAAACTTGTTATCGGGGTATTATTTTTTCAAAAATCTCGGACGACTATATCTATTTTACGGTTAAACCACAAGCTTTTTACAATAATTTACAAAATGTAGTTTTTAAAAAATAATAGCTGTTTTCCATTCTTCTTGGCATTTATGTCATTTTCGCTTATTTTAAGTTTATAGCCGAATTTTAGCTTTTAAACAATAATTTTGCCGAAATTTTTGTCGCAGTTTATGTAACGTGATATATGCTTACAAATTTGTATGTATTTGTGTATGTATGTATATCTTGCTGGATTTTCCAAAAGGTGCCTGCTGAAGAGAGACAAAAAAGGCCACTTTTTCTCTTAAAATCGCCTAACTTCAAA
>JAOBYE010214657.1:0-17097 GCA_025403585.1 Parazoanthus swiftii
AGCGGCGGGCGGAGGTGGCAATGGGGAGAGTGGGAGGGGAAAGGAGACTCATTCCCCCCTCCGCCCGCCGCTCTCAGCCGGCGACTCTTTTCTTCTTTCCCCAAACTTTTTCCCCAACCCGCAAGGAGAGCCTGCCCGCAGGCTAAAAACAACTGAACGCAAGCACGAGTATGACGTCAAAGCAACTAGAATTACTTCTACTGGAAAACTCTGACAAAAAGTGCCAAGTGATAGGTCAACCACTGGTTATTTAATTGCTTGCCTTCTATTTTCAGTCTACACTTCCATCATCAATTAACAGTTTCGGAACAACCAGTACACAACTTACTTTCCGCCATATTTGTTCCGAGTGTAGTGCTCAATCCCCTCGCGTTCAAATGCGCGCGCACGAGTTTAAATTTCTACGGAGGCCTTCTTTTCAGTGGAAGGCGTACTTTCTGCGGAGGCCAATTTTACTACTGAAGTCCTCTGAGTTTTACATGGAAACCGCAGATTTTAGTGAAGAATGACTTTATTTCTAGGGAACATTGGCATTTATTTGTACATGCAGAGCACGCGTTGTTTTAGAGGGAAGCTCTGGAGGGAAGCTGTGTCCCTTGTGGGCCACCGCAAGAAAATGGAGGACTTGGGCCTATAATTCAAAATACTTTAGTTCTAAGGACAGTTTCCTGTTTTTATAAAATTTGAACGCTTTGGCCAAGGAGCCATAAAATCGCTGTAGCAATATCGCCATTTTTTGCACTCTTTAAACATATTTACATATGAAATGTCAACATTCCGAAAGTGTGCATTTAATTTGCATGATATCTCATTTGCATGATTTTCTGTGCGTGACGGTCCAAGACCGCGTCTTCGAGCGATCAACCATAACCAACGACTGGCAGTGTGGGGGTGCGGTTGGTGGAAAGAAAAAATGGATTTCAAGTTTGTACTCAGTTTGTTACTTCTAGGATTCTGTACTATTTCGGAGTGTAAGAAGGAAAGCCTGGGAAACTTCATCAGAAACTTCGATACACTTAGTTACGATCCAAGAAATGTGCACCGTCGACACAGGCGAGCGGTTTCGAAGAACAACGACTTTGAAATGGAATTTGCAGTTCACGGAAAACCACTCAGGTTAAGATTGCAGCGGGACTCTAGCATATTCACTCCGGATGCTACAATTCAGTCGGCGAGTGGCAACCCGATTGATTTTGACGAAGATACCCTGGTAGAGGGGTCAGTTGTTGGTGATATGCGGTCGCATGTGTTTGGCGGGCTAAACAACGGAGTGTTTCAGGGAAAAATCTCAACAGCGGACGACGAGTTTTATGTTGACCCGGCAGAGATGTACTTTGATAAACCGAAAAGCTTTCACTCTGTCATTTACAGTGGTAAAGACGTAGAATTCGATGGTGCAAGTCGAATGCCAGGGAAGCGGCCTGATGTCGCAGACGAAGAAACGCAACTTGGAACAAGATCTGGACGAGCTCGGAGGGCCGCGGTACCAGTCGACCAAATAGAAAGAAGCCACTGTGTTTTGTCCGTTTACGCGGATAATTACTTTGTGAAACTTTTTGATGATAAACCATCTAATGCAATTTACCAAATAACGCAACAAGTGCGTGCTGTACAAGCAATTTACTCTCGAAACTTCAACATTACTGGCTACTACAAGACGAAAGGCCTTAGTTTTCGCGTCAAGAAATTGGTAGTTTATGATCCCAAAACAGATGCAAACGCTGAGCTTTGGAAACCAGTAGTTCCAGGGAATCTCGGCATCGATACTTTGTTGGATATTTTTTCCCGTACTCCCTTTGACCACAAAGAAATGTGCGAAGCTTTCTTGTTTACGGATCGAGATTTCGAAGGGGGTATTTTGGGACTCGCGTGGATCGGAGCGCCGAACAAAGCAGGGGGCATTTGTGATCTTCAGAGAGACTTGGGTGACAATAAAAAGAAGAGCTATAATACTGGTGTTGTGACCATGAGGCTCCACGGTAAATTCACCCCTCCCAAAGTCTCGGAAGTTACTTTTGCACACGAACTTGGCCATGGATTTGGATCTGAGGTGGGTACAAAATCGGTCTGACTTTGCTTGTTTTTCCTGTTGCCCGCCAGCATCATGCAGTGTGCGCATAACTTCCCATATATCGCACACACATACGAAGGTGCTGTGCGATATGGGGCAACACTCACATTTTATTTAAAAGCTATCAATAAACTTATAAGATTTAGGATAAATTATATTTTTATGGAATTACCATTCGTGTATCTAACAGTTGCTTTTGAATATATTAAAAATATTTTAAAAATATTAAGAATAATTTGCTAAGTCGTATATCAACATTGTTTTTATAGTTTCAGCTGTAAAGTTAATGATATCAGTTACTAAAATTAAATATTTTGTACTCATGTTAAAGGGACCATATACTAGAAACAGTGTTTTTTCCTTTAAGAATGCACATGTAAATTATCAAGTACCCAGATAGACGTTTCAAAAAGACATGGTTCCATTTTAATTTGTTAGAAAGAAAGTATACATGCATGATGATCAATTCTGCTGGTACCATATTTTAATTGCCATAAAAAGGAAAAAAACTCTCAGCAATGTAAAAATGACAGGGGATGAAGCCATAATCCTAAAAACTGAGAAATATTGCAAAATTAAGTAAAATATAGAATATTAAAGTATTGCTCTGGTCTTAGAACCCTTTTGGTGGTCAAAGTGAGGTGCCAAATAATCAACTTTCATTTAGTTCACAGTGACTGTGCATTTCTTGTACTTTTTGCCTCATGAGCATTTAAGCAGATGTTGAATAATTTAGCATTGTTGCCAATACATTTTTAAGGAAGAAGGCCCACCTGGTAATGATCGGCATGATCTGTTCAAGTTTGCTAACAAAACCTGCGTGACAAATTAGCAAGACAAGTTTTTAAGTGGCATTCACACCACAATATGGGGTCAAAATTACTGGTCACCAGCTTGTTTGACAACTTTGATTTGAGGGGACATTTAATTTGAGTTTAATAGTTGATGTCAGTTTTTACTGTTTATTCAGAATAAATCAATTATGTAAAGCAGAGTTGTTTTAACACTTTAAAAGTTTTGCAAACACTGTTTCACTTTTGCATAAATTAATTTTATTTTGTTCTTCTGCAAAATAATAAAGCTTAGTGTACGTAGCCTTCATTTTTATTACTGGTAGTAATATTAAATGTGTTTCTTCTCAGCTCTTTGTTGTAGACTGGGACTGTCTGAACTGTTTATATGCCCCTCAGTCAATTTCTGGAACTTTGTAAACTCTTCATGCATCTTGTATTCTAGTTGTGTTTGTAACTAGTTCTGTGTGTTTATATTTTACAGTTAATATAATTTATATCACTGACAGACTTAGAAAACTATATATAACTTTTTGTAGAGGACTTCATAAAAATCACCCCTGGTGACTGGAGCATTCTGCATTAAATATGTATTATTACCTCTGTGTTTTAAACAGTGTTAAAAGCATAGAGTCAGGATGGCCGAGTGGTTAGCGTTTGTGCCTCCCACCTCTGTGGACCTGGGATCAAACCCTGGGCTTCGCATGTGGGCTTAGACTTGCTGATCTCCTTCCGACTCTGAAGGTTTTTCTCCAGGTTCCCTGGTTTTTCCCCCTCCACAAAATTGACTTTCACGCCAAGATCTGTGCCGACAAGCGAATAAACATAAGCCACTGGCTTGGGAAAATGAGCAACCACTCCTAGTGCAACATCGTTAAATAAAGTTCAGTTTAATTTAGTTTAACACGAACAAACAGATGTTACATTTTTATTCAGCATGACCCAGATAACAAGGACTGCGCCCCAGGTGGGATCAAGGGGAACTTTATCATGTACTCCAAAGCCACATCTGGTGATCGCTTCAACAACAACAAATTCTCAAACTGCAGCCTCAAGAGTATCAAGCAAAATGTGGACTCCAAACGGTCAGATCGAAACAGGAATTTCTGTTTCATTTCGGCAGATAAACCATTGTGTGGAAACATGGTGGTTGAAAAGGGAGAACAGTGTGACTGTGGGGATAAAACCACCTGCAAAGAGCAGTGCTGTTACCCTGCTGGCCAGCAAGGTGAATGCACACTGAAACCAGGGGTTGACTGCAGTCCAAGTCAAGGTAACTATCACTGTCCCAGCTTCTAAGGTGGCCAAATGTTGGCCACCCGACTGTTTTTGGAGGGTTTGGGCATGCTCCCCTCTGAAACTTAATACAAGTACATGTATGCTATATTCTGCATTTTGAGACCAAATTTGTTGCTGAAGAAAATTGATTGGTGCTCAATTGCAGATTTCTGAGACCTAATGATAATGCATTTATAATGAACTTGTGAGATAGTGTAACACTGGTTTATGTTCTGCATGAAAATGGAATTTGGCAACACAGGAAGCAATCAGATATGACAAATTTGGTGGGAAGTACAGAATCTCAATGTAATAGCAGGTTTCTTTAATTTAATAGCCTGGTGGGTTGATAGATTGTGATTTTCAAATGCAGGTCTGACCTGCCAGATGATGGTCTGCTCAGAACCATGGGTTAACATGACATTTTATCTTAGGTATCTGGTGTTCCTTATATCATAGCTTGACACTTGTTTTTCTTAAGCCTGGGAAAAAAGTCTTAGCTTGGGAAACCAGGTTACAGTACCAAGCATTCAATTATAAGAGACTCAAGTTTTCTTAATCTGGAAAGAATTTTGTCAGGTATATTCACTCAGGGGAAAACCTGTGTACTCAGGCCTTTAGTAAAACTATAAAGTGGAAGTCAGAGGTGCCCATTGTTAACTGTGATTGTTGGTTCAGGTGGTTAGATCTCCGATGACCAACCAAAGGTCCCTTCCTCTTAGTTACAGTGTTTTAAGGACCTTCTTGGCAAGGTTATCCAATGCAAGGACAGGGGTGATAAGCCTGTGCTTGGTATCAATAGTTATCAATTAACTGTGAGCTATTAGAAGTTCTTGTACAGTGTGTTTACCAAAAGCATTGTCACTGTCATTACTCCAGGTCCATGTTGTGGTTCGTCCTGCAAATACATGGCTAACAATGTCTGTCGGAATGTTACTGACTGTACTCTGATAACCAAGTGCGGGGGACGCTCATTCAGCTGTCCTGACCCATCACCAAAGCCTGATAACACAACTGAATGTGCTGGCGGTCTGAAAGTGTGCTTGAAGGGAGAGTGTAAGATTTCCGTGTGTGAGAAATATGGCATGCAAGAATGCAAGTGCTCCAAGGAAGGGGAGGAGTGTGATCTCTGCTGTCAAGAAGCTGGTGTACCCAACACTTGTCAGTCAGCAAAGAATTTACCAAAAGTGAGTACTTACTGCTTTTGATCTATTTCAGAATTCATATTCCCAATGTATGGCAGTTTTTTTTTATTTCACACCACTCCCCTTGTAGGATTTCTAGTTCTTTTCAGATGACCCTCAGCACCTCACCCCCCCCCCCCCCACACACACACACACACTGCCAGAATTTCTAGAGGCTTTAATGTTTGCCTTGATATATTACACTGTATATTGTTCATTGAAACAACACCCTTTGTTACCAAAGTTTTGTAATATTGCAAAAAGCCCAGAAGCTTTCGTGTTAATGAAGGGTTTCCTGTTTAAAGCTTGAGGGTTAGTTAAACTCAAAAAGTTTAATTTTTGTTCTGGTCAGAAACCATCCTTCCCCCCTTCCCTTAATTATAAGTTAAAGGTTTAAAGTATTAGATTTTACTGTTAAGTCATATTATGTACATGTATTAAAAATAAATACAAATTTTTGTCATTATCTAATCATCTCCATGGTATCATAATCTTTCCTAACAGATACCAGGAAGAATCGGTAAACTGAAAATGGTTGCAGGAACTCCTTGTGCTGACATGACTGGCTACTGTGATGTGTTCCACGTCTGCCGCAAAATTAATATGGAAGGTCCCCTGTTACGCCTCACAAAGAAGTTTTTGACAGTTGAAGGTGAGAAATGACTATTGTTTATATTAAGGTCATAATTTCGTTTTAAAGCATTCATCTACCTTAGAACAAATTAAATCTTCTGTACTCATTCACTCCAGGAATTTTGTCAAATTCCTTTGAAATTGATTACTTTTTTCACAGTCATGGATGAATCATAGTACTGGCTTTTTGTTTTCTGATTACTTTTTAAAAAATTTTCAAATAGCTTGTTATTTTTGCTGGCTGTTTGCTACTTTTTCTTTTAAATTCTTCTAGCCTCCCTGCAGACTATTACTTTTAGGGTCTGATTCCAGCACTCGACTCTTTCAGTTGTCTGGTTGTCTCGGACAACTGCAATTTGTGTGAGGCAACCAAGTGATAACAGTTAAGTCATCCTTTGGACAACTAAAACCATTTCTCATAGTACTGCCCATGGTAGGGGTAAACATTTTTAAAATGCCAAGGTGCGACCCTCAGGGGGTTTCTGGGGGCAATTGCTCTCATAGAAAGTTTTGAAATCTGGAAGCCTTAAAACTTCAAAAAAAATTAAAATAAAATATATTTTCGCTGACTAATTATCTTTTTGTAACCAACCCTAATTTTGGGGGGTTTCTGACTGGAACCACAGACTGATATTATTTTGCTTGGTCTAAACAGTTGCATTATTATTTATTAGAAGTTTTAGAAAGTTGGTCAAAGTATTTAATAGTTGATTGAGAGAGCACAATTAGTGTGATTCCAGAAGACTGGTCAGCAACAAAGGTTGTTACTCAGTAGATGACAAAGAAGAGTGTCCTGCAGCTGTTTGTTCCTAATTTTATTCCTTCTAGATCTATGTTCTCCTAACACTTTTTCAAAAAAAATCCGGCCCACAGTTGTTATGAACTAATACTGCAGCCCTATGGCTTTACCTCCAGGACAGTCATTAATTACCATTCCTTTTTTAGGATTTTTCTGGACAAAAGCGCCACAAGTTTTTCATTAACACAAAGTGATTCTTCCATTTTTTAAACAAAAAATTGTGTGTGATCTGCACAGGACACCGAATGATACAGTATATCAAACCTTATACTAGGTTTATTTACATAATTTAAAACATAAAAACGTAGAAATTTACGGTATTATCAATAGAGACCTTTGTCACACTTTTGTGAACATGACATTAGCACTCTGTAAATGCCAGAAAAAGTTAATAGTAAGTACCGAAAATTTGGTGATTTAATGCTGCAAAATTTGGCTGTGGTAGAGTTTTTAAAAACAGAAAGTTGATGCACTACAAGCCTCGTTCCCATGCAAATTTTTATACATTCTCTTGAAAACTTTCGGGTAGTTTTTGTTTTCAAAACCCCCACCAGTGCAACAGTTTTCAATACTAAGCCCCCAGATTTTTGGTATGTCTTAGGCCCTGTTTACATGCAGAAAGATACAGTAGCCTGCCTGACCGAGATATCTCGGCTCGGCAGGTGCCCCTTCTCTATTCAATTTTAACATTGCATTTACATGTGAACTGAGATATCCCTGCAAGCCAGGTGCCCCGGCTCACCAAGTTACATTTTTACCATGTAAACACTTGACACCCAAGTTAGCTTAGATTCACCGCTTTGCCACCATTTTTAGCTTCGAATTACTGCCAAGTGTCTGCGCAACATATAGTTGGCCCAGTCAGGCTAGCTGGCAGTTTTGTATGTACCGGTAAACACAAGATATCTCTGCACCCACCGAGCCGAGATATCTCGGTCAGGTGGGCTATCTTTCTCCATGTAAACAGGGCCTTAGCTTTAACCTGCCGTTTCTATATCTGTCATTTACCGAGCAATAACATCATGTTTTCAACTGAATCAAAAAATGTGAGAAAGGTCTATTATCTAAAATCTGCTTACATGTTGTTGTGACACTTATTCATCCCTCCAGGTCTGAAGGAGACTGTTAAGAAGTATTGGTGGGCCATCCTGATAGGTGTTCTGGTTCTCATAGTCATTGTGATTTTAATGGTGAAAATCTGTGCTGTGTATACACCAAGCAGCAATCCTGCAAAGAAGCAACACAGACGTCTTCCAGGTCGCAGAAAACGGAATCGCCAACCACTGCAAAGTCATGAAATGCAGCCTCGGGCGTGATAGTTTGGACTTTGGTTTGTTTCGGGCTTTTTGTTGGGATGACAGTATAGCTTGTAAGCTGTTTGTAACTGCATCATCATGTCTACTTCACTTTCAAGTAGCTCTTGAAGTCGTGTGTTATTAAAGCTTAGGTTTGAGCCCACATTGTTTAGTTTTGCTTTTCTTATATATTTTTTCATCAGTTGGAAACTCAGCAGTGCAGTTGTGCAACTTGCCAATTGTCCGAGGTTTGTCAGCACAATTTTTTAAAATTTGCTACAACTCACACATAAAGTCATTGCGAGGTATCGTCTTTGTCCAGTGGGTGAAATTTACCAACATTTTAGGAGTACACTTGAAAATTTGTACCATGCAGTTTGTAAGCAATTGAGTAAAATTAGGGTGGAGTTAGGCTTGTAATTTACTCATGGCTAGTGGATCGAACTGTTTTTTGAATCAGGAGTGAAACAACTGCAAGATGATCTGATGTCCTCAGAAAAACAGTAGGATTAAAAATGATAATGGAGAATATGCCTACCCTTAAAAGACAGTGATCTTTACCTATATTGCAGCTAAGGTGGGACCTTCTAGTATCAGTAGTACCGTAAGGGATTACCAACAACTCCAGATGCACAACCAGTAGTGTAAATGCAGTTGCTGAATTTTTGTCTACTGATTGAAAGAACTTTAATTACCCATACACAAGTTCTGTAAACTACGTAATTTTATCTACTTGTTGACAAAGGAACTGCAAGGCAAGCATACTTTGTCTAACTGTCAAATACACCTGGATCAATGTACAGGATTGGTGAAATAGTTCAAAGTTACTAGTTTACTGCTTCAGTTACTGTGTGGTGATTTGTCATGAACATTTATTTTTAAAACTAATAGTATTCAGATACTTGCAGAAACTATGTGGTCAACAGAACTTAGTTTCAGAAGCTGTTCATGCATTATAACTAAATTGATTTCATCTTACCTGTGGTGGTAAAGTGAGTAAATCAAAATACATGCCTTCTTTTTTGGTTTTAATTTTGAAAGAAGGAGGGGGTTGGAACCTCTGAGGGGGGTGCATGATGTCAGGGGAGCTCATCCAAAAACCTAAATAAATACCCTAAAAGAATACATGGTCCTTAGATTTTGCTACTCAAAAGTATACCTATCTGGTATAAAAATACCGTAAAAAATAACAGAATATAATGGGTATATTTTCAAATCCTTTTTCGGAAATTGAGACCAGATCCTAATTAGTGCCAGGATTACCCCTAAAGAATACCAGGTATTCTCAAAACTCAGATTTTGCCTAAAAAAACCCTTAAAAAAACTGGATTGCTAATTTCAACCCCTAATAAATATGACAAGCTCTCCCAACATTCAACTATTGTGAATAAATAGTATAAGGAGTACCCCCTTCGGGGGGGGCCTTCTCAATTGGTTGCTGCCAGCCTGTTTCTGAAAAGCTAGATCACCTTGCTTTTGAGCAACGTTTGATAAAGTATGTATGAAATGAGCTGCTTAAACTTTAAAACAGTAAACAAAATCAAAGGCACTGAACAAGCAGACAACTATTTCGTGAAGATCATGCAGATCAAATAATTGTCATCTAAAGCATGTATTTTGACCCACTTTTTAAAATCATTGTTGTTCAACAAAATTGCAACACAATTTCTAAACATTCTGATTGTGATGTAATTCCACCATAAAATTAATAATACTATTAGTATGTAATACCAATCTTCAAATAGATATTTTTTTTCATTTGAAAACTTAACTTATCAAGATGCACATATTTTATTGACAAATTACCAACCAATTGATTGAAGTATCAGCCTGTACATTGTTCGTAAGATTTAGATTTGTAATACTGGTCATGACTAGCTTTTTAAATAAATAAAACTGATTGCAAAGCTAAGATGGTTATTTTTATTAACGCATTATAATATACAAACATTCATACTGTAGTAGCTTGTGTAGCAAGCACCAACTTGAAAGTAGGGGGGGGGGTTGCCCGAGAAAAATTAATTTTAAGAGAATCACTTTCTCATTCCCCCTCCCCCATCCTCAATCCTTCTCCTTACCCTTTAGTGCTTGCTACACAGGCTGACTTTGTAACTGATATTTACATAATATCTATTTGCTGATAAAACTTTGAAAATTGACAGACTAGTTACAAAGACTGTAGACAGCCCCAGACTCGGGATACCTCTAAGCTTGGTACATCTGCTTCTACTGTTCTAGTACTTGATGTGTTTGAACACATCTCTGAGACAGTTTTGGGCACCTGGACGCCTTAAGGGACCGTCGACAAATAAAAAAAACTTAAATATCGTCCAATGGACGTTAAGGGGGGAGGGGGGTTTAGCCGTGGACGTTATGGCAATTTTTTTTAGCATTAAATCAACGTACAGTAATTGACAAAGTACGGAATGGACGTTATCGGGGGAGGGGGTTTCAGGATAAGTCCGTAGGACGTTGTTTATTTTTTTCTTTTTGTCGACGCCCCCTTGGAAACACCATACATATTCACACACATTTCGACACCCCTAACAGGATTGCCAAACAAAACCAGCAAATGCTCAATTTGGTTTCTTAAAAATAAATTAAACTAGTGCATCACGGAAAGTTCGGTTAATTTTTGCACCATTTACCGCACAGCCCAACCACGTCACCTATTTGGACTTACGGCTCCACTAGCCGGGATGTTTTGCATGCAAGCCGTCTATTGCCCACCACTTGCTGCCCGCCAGAAGTCAAATTCATCAACCAGAGGTTAAATTCTGAACTTTGTTCATTAATTTCAACTCCAGGCTTCAGTCATACTTTTCCAAGGGCTGCCCACCCCTCCTCCCACTCTGGGGACAAATATTGACAGACATGTGCATTTTACATGAGGCTACGGTCAACAAAGGTTAAAAGAAAACAACCCGTGAACATTTTTTGAAAAGAAAGACCTTTTTAACCATTCTCTATTTCCTTACCTTAGTGACTGTCTAAAATTCGTGGGCATCGATGTACTGATCACTGGGCAACTTCGTTCCCAGAGCCTTCTGGGTATTTTTCAAGTTGCAACCTCGCGCGTTCCCAGGACCTCCTGGGTATTTTTCAAAATGGCGGAGCAACCGAGAATGAAACGTAAACAGAAGCAGACGTTTACTGAAAAGCAAAAAACTTCGGACCTCAACATTTAGTGGCACATTTTATTTCGGTCGTTTTATTTTCGGACATTTTTTGCCACTTCGGAAAAACTTCGAACAGTAACTTCTAACACTTTTTGCCTTGCGAATAGAGTCCCCTATATTGGCTAAACGGGGTGTACATGTACCTCAATCTAATCTAAATTCTAACAACTGCCTTTAAACTCTTCGTGGACATGCACCTTCTTATATTTGTGATCTGTTAAAGCCTTACAGAACCTACTCAATAAGCCTGCTTTCAACCTGAAAACCTACGGTGGCCGCTCCTTCTCGATTTCTGCTCCTACCCTGTGAAACGTATAACAACTATCAAAAACTCTTAAAAATCAAGCTCAAGACGTGGCTATTTAACAAGGAATTTATTCTTTAACTGTTTTAATCATTTTAGCTTTTAAAACCAAATATCATATCAATATTTTAGCTTTAAAACATACTTTTGTAAAGCGCTATAAACGTTAGGAAAAGCGCTATAGAAATTCATTATTATTATTATTATCATTATCATTATTATCATTATTATTATTATTATTATTATTATTATTATTATTATTATTATTATTATTGTTATTATTTCTCTTGATGGGCCAGACAAGTGGAAAGCCCGTGAAGCTCAATCAAGTTCTTCCATTTCTCCATAGTTCGTCAAAGATTTACTCCATGGTGTTTCTTCTTTCGCTTTACTAGACAACTTGTCTGGGGTAGAAACTTCAGTCTGGTAAACTTCCGCGAGTATTCTGTCGAGGTCATGTCTAGTTATGCCAAGGCGTCTCAACAGTCCAAGGAAATTGTCCTTGCAGTGTCTTAAGGAGTTTTCAACACTGGCGTTGTGATTTTTTAACCTGTTAGAAGAAAGAGGAAATATTAGCCCTTTCACTATCACCACGTTTATAAACAGCGATCTCCTCATCATAGTATTAAATATTAAATACATTAATTGCTAATAACGTCAAAGGAACTGATCATTCAAGATAAACTCTATAACATGAAGCACAAAACTCGTCTAGTCTACAAGTATTTATAGGAAAAATCTACAGTCTAGGCAGATAATAAAAATTTGACATTAAGCATGTTTATGAGTGACGTTACATGAACTGTTATTACTATTATTATAATATTTTTATTATTACCACTATTATTATTATTATTATTATTATTATTGTTGTTGTTATTAGTTTTACTATATTACTGTTATCATTGTTAAGAGGGAGAGAGAGAGCGAGAAAGTGAGGGGACAGGAAGATGAAAACAATTTGATAGTTGCAATTTATTTGAGGAATTCATTAGTTGTTCAATGCGTTCTTTACTTTCTTTGTGTAAAAAGTCTGGAGATATTGTTTGGTATTGCTTAAACGACACTCTGAGGATGTTGTAACAATGGCAATAGAACATAAAATGTTTTGATCTTCTGTTCCATTTAAGTTACAGAATTGGCAAACATGAACTGCATTGTGTAGAAATTTTATTTGTTTCGATTTGATTTTGATAGTTACTCACTTTGAACTGTTTTTCGATAGAAATATGCTTGAACTGATCTAGATAGCCTTCTAGTACTTAAATGTGTTATGAAACACGAGTCTTCGGATTAAATTTCGAGGGTGAGAGAAAGGGAGAGGGAGAGAAAGAGAATGAGAGATTGGGGTGACGGTGATGAACTACATTTAACTGAACACAGTTTTATTTATAGTAATAAAACAATTTCCTTACAGAAAAGCTATGTTTAAAAAATTAAAACAAATTTTAATCTTTTTACATTTTTTTTTAAAAAAAATATTGTTTGTAATCTGTTTACAAATTAGATAAAAACAGTTCATATAAATCGTTGTGTGAAATTTAAATAACAGTGACTGTTTATTTGCCTTTTAAAAGCAGAGATAAAGGGTCGGAGAAGAAAACGGCTGCTTTTTGTAAATTTAGTACCGTATTTAGGTAGGAGGTACGCTCACGGGCCGTACTCTTGTCCAACGCGCTTACTCAAATGCTCACGTCACATTATTTCGAAGCCTATTACGACCATAATAAATAATTCGGTAAAGAAGGGTATCTTTCCTTCCAAACTTAAACATGCTAAAATTATTCCTGTTTATAAAGATGGTGATGAAGCCGAACCTAATAACTATCGTCCAATCTCGCTGTTTTCCGTTTTCAACAGGCTCTTTGAAAAGATCATGTATACTCGCCTAAATCGTTTTTGAATAAATATGAAATTTTCTAGGAGTCACATTATGGCTTTCGTGAACAACGGTCGACTGACCACGCGATTTTGGATATTGTGAATAAAATTCAATCATATATGGACAAAGGTATATTTTCTTGTGGCGTTTTCATTGATCTGAAAAAGCCTTCGATACTGTCGATCACTCTATTCTTTTACAAAAGCTATCTCACTACGGGACTCGTGGTGTAGTAAATGACTGGTTTTCCTCTTACTTGACAAAAAGAGTTCAAACTACCCAAATGGCCCCACATGTATCGCAAAAACAAATATTCTGTGTGGTGTTCCTCAAGGGAGTGTATTAGGGCCCTTATTGTTTCTCATTTATGTAAAAGATATTTATGAAGCATCAGACAAGATTAAATTTTATTTATTTGCCGATGACACAAACCTTTTATATGCTAATAAAAACCTAAAACTCTCTTGAAGCTGTTATGAATGCTGAACTACTAAAGATTGTTGAATGGCTAACAGCAAATAAACTAACGTTAAATATAAAGAAAACCAACTTTGTAATCTTTCACTCATACCAGAAACGCCTAAATCATGACGTTAACATTAAAAGTTTATGATAATTGTTTAAACAAATACTTCAATCTTGAACACAAAGAATTTGTGAAATATTTAGATGTCATGATTGATAATCACCTTTCCTAGAATCAACACATAAATTTTGTTACTTTAAAAGTCAGTAGAAATGTTGGGTTATATCTAGGCTAAGGCACTTTGTGCCTTTAAAAACGCTCTTAAGTATTCATAACTCTTTAATCCTCCCCTATCTTTCTTATAGACTGGTTGCTTGGGGTCAAGCTGCAAAATCGTATTTACAAAAAATTATTGTTCTACAAAAAAGAGTTGTGCGCCTAATTAACTTTGCACCTTTCCGCTCACATGCTGTACCATTCTTTATTCAATCGAATACCATGCCTATAACAATGCTATACTTTAAGCTGTGTTAAATCGTGATGCTTAATATTTATAATAATCTTGCGCCACATATTATTACACATCTCTTTACTAACACTCAAGAAAAGCACACGTACATGAATATCAATTATTGTAGGCTAAATCAGCATAAAAACTCTTTTTCTGTTATGGGAGCAAAAATTTGGAACTGTATACCACAAAACATCCGGAACCTGCCAAATCATGCTTCTAGAGAAATGTTCGCACACTTCTACTTGAAGTTCTTAAGAGTCAGGATACTTATACTGATCTTACAACAATCATAAAGCTGTAACAAATTTTTCCTCTAACTGTCCTAACATTTGGATAAACTTATTTAACTTAGTTATTTATGTAATAATTTCCTTTTTTTTTACGTTTTAATTTTATTTCTTCGTACTAAGCCGTCCCAACATGCCGCCTGCCTCGACTAGCTCTGCTATTTGCAGGTGGTGTGATTATTGTAACTTTTGGATTTACCTTAATAAAGATTGTTGTTGTTGTTGTTGTTGTTGTTGTTGTTGGGGAGTCAGTACTCACTCTAACGAAGTGAGTAACTACCTATTTAGTTCTCTCGGGAAAGATCGATGAGATATTCTTGAACCTATCTATTTATGATTTTGTACTAAGGAGGCTAAACTTTTTTTTCTGATAGTCTCCAGGTTATCCTATCGGAGTCCCTTTCTTATGTCAGTGTCCGGACAGGAAGAGTAAAAGATTGAGACAGACGGACAGAAGGGGAGAGAGAGACGAATAGAGACAGACAGACTGACAGACCGACCGACAGACAGAGACAGAGAGACATAACCTATCTAATGGGAAAGGAATTCTGAAAAATCAATCTCTAAAAGGATACAGCTCTGGCGCCGAGTGTCTAAAACATTTTTTTAAAAAAAATAGCTAAGTAGATAAATAGTAAATACTTACATATAAACAAGTAGAACTGCCAAGACATTCCACTGAGACGGCTTGAGAACTACGTTACGGCTACTGAGACTGTAATTTTAAAAACCTTGATCAGTTAAAATGAAGACACAAACGGTGTGATTGACCAAAAAAAATTCCTTCAATTTGTGCAAGTAAATTAAAATACTTAAGTTCTGTTTTGTTCGAAGAAACATGACTTCAAACGTAAAAGCAACCTTGATGACTTTGTAAAGCTTCAGCCTGAGTATAAACTGATTCGGATTATATTTTTCAAGCGATTGTCTGGGACTGACAAGTATGTGTAACTAGGGGAGGGGCCCATGATCTGCGTGAGTGAATTTTGCGGATCAGGAAACACTCCGCAAGCAGCGAACCGGAACGAGTCTAAACCTCGAGATAGATCTCCATCAAATTACAAAAATTTTTTACAAAGGAACGGTACGTCTGAATCACCTTTTGGATAACAGAATCTAGATTGGGATTTTGCAAAAGGAGCGCTAGTCTGTGTGCCTATGCATGACAGTACCCAATCCCAGACTGTTCGGACTCGGCTCATTTGGGGAGTTCTGTTTGTGCTTAGCTAAAAGTGTGCACAAACTCTGTATGTGCTTACCTGAAAGTGTGCACAAGCTCTGTCAAGTCACCCGATATCTCAGCCACAGTCAGTCGTATCTCCTGTAACATGCCTGGTAAACTGCAGTTGTATGGTAAAGACAGAAAGTTAAAACCTAGTGATACAGTAGTTATGCATGTTCTGTGGAACTCGTAAGCTAAAAACATTGTGCTATTTCCACCACGTGTCCCAGTGCTGGTGTATCAACAGTCTTCAACAACGCAATCTCACTACAATTTTGTCCATTTCTACGCCCTTAGTCTCTGTATCTACAACTTCAAATTTTATAGAAATACTGTCGAACTGCCTCTCTTGGACGATCAGTTCAGTTCAACTCCATTGGGTGGGGGTGGGATGTGAGTGTGACCTTTTCTCTTAATCGCCGAGATTCCCAAACATTTATAAAAACATGGTCCGGTTTTTCAAAGAGTTGATAGCACCACCAAGCTCATTAATCCTTATTTAGCTAATAAAGTGATCACTTATGACACCTATCCGCTCGATAACGCTTTATCTTTTGGTGGAAAAGACTTTCCGTGCAAACTCACTGCTTTTTTGTGGGTAAAGTTTTTATAAACCAGTAACGATTCAAAAACTCACTAACACTTTTGTGTAGCAAGAAAAATAGTAACTGTGATTTAAAATGTCTGTAGCTAGTTCAGAACCCGCTAAGGCATCTCATTGTACATCCCAACCCGGTAGTACCACAGCACAGCAGTGGTACGACATACATGTATTTGGACACAAAGGGGATCACTGGCTACCTCTAAGTTTGTTATGGTGTGCAAAACGCGATTGATATGCTGCCACTTACTACTTACATCTGTGCAAGTTTTCTGAGCACAATGCGCCGTCGGATAGTCATTTGTGACTTGGAGTCAATCAAGGGAATAACTAACGCACTTTCCTATTGAATGACGAGAAAGACCATTAGTCCTCGTTGAAGTGCTCTGCAATACCGAAGGAATCCGTCTAAATAACTTATAGTTACTTGAACAATAACCATTAGCTTCAACCTCTAGAGAGAAAAAAACCCAGTTGAGCTCCCATTCCTCCCGTTTGTTATCCAAATACAACCACTTTTGTCCAAATACGACCATTTTGTCCAGATACAGCCACGTTTTACAAATACAACCACTTTTGTCCAAATACGAC
>JAOBYE010214768.1:0-17096 GCA_025403585.1 Parazoanthus swiftii
TGATGATTGAGCCCCCCCCCCCCCCTCCCTCTCACACTGAAGTTAAAAGGTACATATTAAGCAAAAGAATTTCACATCACCATTTAAATCGTCCCTGAAACCAACCCTAAAATGAAGGATAAACTTCCTTTACTCATCCTTTCCCCTCCTTCATTTTCTGCTGTCTCTTATTTAGAAATACATGTAGGCCAAGTGAAAAAAACTTAGTTTAACATCTGGATTTTTAAAAAAGAAGGATATAATAACCTCATGCTTTGATCTTATTGAAATACAAATAAAACCATGATGGCTAAACAACTCAATAGCTTTGAAAAGGCTCAAAAGGCTAGCAGATTAAAGCGTTCATGCAACAGAGATGACCAGAAAAAGTGCTTTATTTATAAAATGAGAGCGGCATAAGTGCCCTGTGTTGAATTACTTTTACATATACATGTAAGCAAGGGGTATTTGAAGCATCAAATCAACCATGCCCGGAAGGTGGTTTCTTTGATGATCTGTATGAATCTGCAACTTGAACACGACAGGACGAGATTTTCCACTTTAGTATATCTTAAAAAAAGAAAAATGGAGGCAGCCTCAGAAAAGGAAGTTGGTGGAGATGCATAACATATTTTTTTTACTTTGCCTTGCATGTTTGTGTGATAAAAAATACACCAAGTATACAAGACAATCCAAAGACTCTTAATGATGAATGGTGTAAAAACACCAGTTGGGGTTCTACATTCTGGGATCATATACCCATAGTCCTTTCAATAAACATAGTTTTTTGAGTAGCTAATGATCTGATTCTGACTACCCGCATTTACATGTAACTTTACCATCTGATGTTTTCACAGTGGACTTTCTGATCTGTACCATCCATTACAAATCCTTGCCGATTTACTGACACTTCAGGTAAGAAACTAAGTCTTATTATCAGTGAGTAAGATTAAATGATTTACCAAAATTAATAATTACTGTATCTCAGGTTTCTGTTTTTGAATTGAAAACAAATTATACAAAACACAGTGAAATATTAAAATAATCAAGTCACTTTGAAGAAATTTTACGTTTTTATTTGGCAATACTCGGACCTATTCATAATGTCACAGATCTATGATGTACATGTACATCAACAAACCAAAACTATTATAGTGTTTTATATAGCAGTACCTAATGGATGAAGTTGTGACCAGGCCAAAGCAAGTAAAAACACTGTAAAATTACCTTGCTGGCCTCTCTCATCCATAACATGACATCTGTGTGGTCATACAGTATGTTAAGGTCTCTTTTAAAGTAAGCAGTGATGGTGTGGCTCTGACTGCAACTGAGTCTCCTTTTGGATGATCTGTGCTTAAACCTGGGTGAGCCAGGGGTGACAGTTTCAAACCCCCTTCTTGGCTGTGTTTGCACTAACCTGTACAATTATGAACATTGTAAACTCAGTCAACTCCAGTGCCCCTTGTGGTTGACTGCACCAAAAAAGATGAGGCTGTACATTAAATATAGTCAAACCTGGGCTTAAATACAGGAATTGCAATTTGATAGATTTCAAAATCAAGGAAACACACCCCTGTCCCCAGTAGTGCCTTGCTCCTTTGGTGCTCACAATAAGCCCTCCCCCCCCCCCCCTTCCCCCTCCTTCATTTCCTTTATACATTTATCTGCCAAATTTCATCGCCACTATAAATTACATGTACATTTTAAGTATCAGTTATTGTATGTACAGTTGACTGTCAAACAGTTACAGGTATAGTTAAAGAATTTGTAAAACAAAAATTTGCACAGTCATTTTAGGTGAAAAAGAATGTTTAATTGCTTTTTATAAAATTTTAAAGAAAATATACCAAGGGAAAAACCAGGTGAAAACATAAATATATAAAAGTTGCCTGCTGAAGTTTGGTTTGAGCAATAAGATTCTATTCCAACTGGACTAACTTTCGCCTGAAATCAAATAATTGGCCACTACATACATGTGTATTTAAACGTTATGCATATTTTCCCTTCCAGGAACATTATGGCTCACTCCATAATCGTACAATTGCGTGGGTTGGAGATGGAAACAACATTCTTCACTCCTTTATGATGGGAGCTCCAAAACTTGGCATGCACTTGAAGATTGCCACACCAAAGGTATTCCAGACAGTCAAAGACTTCCCAGGGGGTTGGGGTACTCACCTATATTTTGGTAGGGGGTGCCATCCAAGCTCTTAAATCCTGAGTCTATTTCAGACCCCAAAAAAACAGTTTTATGCCCTGTCTCAAACGAAACTGAAGAAGTTGATACCCTATTTCCGTCTTGAAAATTTCAGAGCAAACTAAAAGACGTCTTTTATCCATCAAGACATCAAGACTTATTCTCAAAATATAATTTTTATACCCTCTTTCAGACCTGTACAGTCAATCAGTTAAAGGAGGTACCTTCCTCCCCTCCAAGCCTGGGAGTCCAGTGTTGAGTTGGTAGTTTACAAGTGTATTTTTTAGACACCATATACCTTTATATAACTTAACCCAGTGGATAAATCTCTATCCAGCGGATTTGAATTGGACAACGAGCAAATTGTATCCGGTGGATAGGGATTTATCCACTGGATAAAGTTATCCAACCGTTGAACAACCGGACCCAGAATGATATATTATATCATAACTTAAATACTTTAGAGTAGCTGCATTGATAACAGTGCAAATACCTTTCGGCTATTTGAAATTCGATAGTCATCACGTTCAGCTAGCAACAGTGACATACAAAGGACCCGGTCTTTTGATAGGGTGTTGAACAGGTCAGAAGGAGGGTTTGGTGCTACGCAGCCAAGCACATCGTATTTACTTTTGACGGGCTACATCATGATCATTGCCTTAACTCAAAAGCAAAAGTTTTTTCAAAACATCTCTATACAACGCTTGTGATAGTCTCCTGTCGCAAAACGAATTACAGCGTATCTACTTAGATTTTAATGGCTATTTTGCTTGTGTTTAATTAAGGGTTACGACCCAGATCCTGGCGTAATGAAGACAGCGCTTGAGTACGCCAAAGAGGTACTGTACAATATGCTTCTTGTGGTATTGAATGACTCGACTGTTCAGTGAGTCTATTTTAAGGAGATCTGTGGGACCGGGAGATTTTAAGATTTTAAGAGACAGGTCTGTTTTGAAAACGGGAAAAGCCAGTACAATGTTGGAGACGACATTGCAAAGGCAACTGAGGTGACGTGTTTGTGTTAGAGAGGTCGTTATCGTTTTTATATATGAAACTGAATCAAGTTAAAACATATCTAGACCATTTGTAAGTTTGCTTTGTATCTTCACTACACATGACTTTAGCATTTTGATAAAGTTAGTTTTGTTTTCGTTTTCGACACGACTAGATCATCTATGAAAACGGCGTTTTCAGAAAGCTCCACTTTGGGGTGCGTTTTGTGAAAATTTCGTTTTCACTAAAACAGTACACACGTGGCATTTTCATGGGTAACACGTGGCAGGATGTCAAAACGGAAGGGAAAAAGTTGCTTTCTCAAAAAGAAACATATGTCGACAGGGTTTAAATGAATTGCCTTTTTCTTCTGTAGCTTTATAAAGCTGTTTCAGTAATAAAACTGTTGAAATGTTTACAAAGCTACAAGCGCATTATCACGTGCCAAATGAAAAACTGTATATGAGAGTTTCAGTATAATTATTTTGTCTGTGAAGCTTTATTGCGTGCATGAAGATGAAGTAAAAAGGAAGCAGAGTGCTTTAATTTTTTTATCCTATTGGTGACTTAAAGAACTTGTTGGTTAAAACTGTTCTCCCTTCCCTTTAACAGTTTGATACAAAGTTAGAACACACGGACGACCCTCGCGAGGCGTGTTCAGGAGCAAATGTTGTCGTGACAGACACGTGGGTCAGTATGGGGCAGGAGGAGGAGAAGGCAGCTCGACTGAAAGCCTTTGATGGCTACCAGGTGAATAAGAAGGTGAGAATTCTTATTTATTTTGTTTTCTAAAGAACTGCATTGTGGTAACTTCGTATGATGCATTGTTTATCGTCTTATAGTTATTTTTCAGTAAGTTCTAATTAAGAGAGGAATCCGGTCGCCCAAGCAAGTCGTTTTTTTTTATTTTTAACGTCATGCCAGTGACAGAACTGGCCCGACACGGCAGAACCATTTAGATTTATGTTCACTGAAGATTAGAAGCAACCCTGGTAATCAATAAAAAGGAATCCATATTTCATTACATGTACTTTGTTTTTGCTTGCAACATTTTGGTTGGACCGACTGCAAATTAAGTTTGACGGAGTAAGAAAATTGAACTGGGCCAGTTAAGAAAAATGGTAATTTCCTATCTTTGCCTTGTCTTGTTTTGCCTTGTATCGAACAGTGCTGCTCTGCTTCGAGGCTCTATTAGTTTACCCAATTTACCAACCAAATCCCTGATTAGAACAAAGCTGGTAATTTTTTGCAAGCTTCTTGTATGGCGCGAGCGTGCGTCTTTATCTCTTACACAGCACTCGTGTGTCTTTATCGCAACGCACGGCGCAAATAAGCTGGAACCAAGAAAGTGGTTTTAAAATGTTCCTAAATGGAAAACGAAGTAATTGAAGGTGAGGATCAAGAAGTTGAAAGAGGAGTTGCTGAACTTTGATGAAAAGTGAACTACAAAGCCACCCGGTCGATAAACAGCTGCTCACAAAGAAGGACGTTTTTCTTGCTTACTGAATAAAGTGGCAATGTTCTAAAAGAAAGTCCATGCTTTAGCTGTGCGTCTATCAAGTTATGGATGCACACAAGAAGTTGGGAGAGCAAGAGCTCAGCTTTGCAGTGCCACTCGAACACACTACTCTTGGGCTCGCCCAACTTCTTGTATGTATCCGTAACTCGATAAACGCACGCACTAATAACTTCAAACGAATCCCCTGACCATGCATCCGGCTCTTATAGTAAGGACAGCAGAGCTGTTGTATTTCTCTAGTTGTCCGTTTATTCTCACTTGTATATAATGCAGCGAGCTCCAGAGCAAGTTGTTTTCTAATTTCTTGATACTTTCTTGTTTAATTCAGTGCTGTGACAGTGGACTTTGTGGTTTTTTAATACTATTCAACCAACAGACTTGTTATGGTCAACTCTACTTATCCCACTTTATCTCATCTCCTAGTCCTAGCGCAGCGTCTCGTCACACTGATTTATCGCATCCAGTTTTACTACCAGCCACACTAATCCATTTTACTGAGTTTAGTTCACTTCTGATCAAGTTTAGTTTTACTCATTTTTGTCAGTTTTCTCTGTACAACGGTCTTACGACCATATTAAGGTGATATGAATTGTTTTCTGTTACAGCTGATGGCACTTGCTGCTAAGGACGCATGTTTTCTGCACTGTTTGCCTCGCAAGCCAGAAGAGGTCACAGATGACGTATTTTACTCTGACAAGTCCCTTGTCTGGCAAGAAGCAGAGAACAGGAAATGGACAGTAATGGTAGGTCGTGTTTAGTGTTTTGTTGCTTAAACATCCCTCTGTCAATTTGATTAGTTAAATCTCATCACAGTTACAAGGGATAGAACATTTAGACGGGCATGACACTCTAATGGGTTTTTGAATTACGATGCGGAAAAACGGTTTTTAAACTGAATGTTTGGGAGATTTTAGATTGTTATTGTTAAATTGTATGCTAGATTATTAAATTCATTGTACACTGGATTATTACTATTAATGTACACTAGATTATTCTTATTATTGTTATTGTAGTTATTATTACTATGATGATGATGATGATGATGATGATGATGGACACTAGATTGTTATTATTTTTGTACTGGTTTTGCGCCCAAAAATCTGTCTCCGAGTCTCTGGTTTCTCGTTCATCCTCAGGCCAGGGGCGTACCCAGGGGAAGGTTCCAGGGGTTCTGGAAACCCCTAACCCTTTTCACCATGAAAGTACGTGAAAGTTCAAAAGCAAGCTAAATCCTTAACTTTGTCAACCTTAATTTCGGTAACGTGGGAACCCCCCTTCCCTTTGCAAAAATCTGGGTACGCCACTGCAGGCTAGTTTCCAAGGCTGTGCATGTTGTAGTCGAACTGAACCGACTCAGTCGGAGTTTATTTGAAGTTACTGTACTCGACAGCAAGCTTTCGTCTAAGTTCAACTAAAATCTGATCATTTTAATTTGTCTGGAAAGAAAAAGTTATTAGAGTTTTACAATTACGGACACTTGTTTTGTCCTTTTGGTATTGTATTTTGGGTTTGTTATATTTGTAGAGTATCGCATAATCATTTATCTGTTCTATTGTTCATTCACTAAGTTAATGCTGTTTTTCGTTTTTGCAGGCGGTTATGTTAGCACTGCTCCAAGAATACACACCAAATATTGCAGAACCGTCTTTCTGATGGCTTTCAAGAATACTGGCAGTGTGCTATAATTAACAGTTAGAACAGGAGTAAAACATAAAAAAAACAATGGCAAGTGCTCTCATTTTCTTAGTAGAAATTTACCGTGGTCTGTTCACGAAAGAATACATGCATGTATTTTTGCAGTTTAAATTAAATTTTTGAGGTACAAGAAACTACAAATCAACGAATATACAACCGTAAAGGAACCAATCAGTTTTACGGATTTGCAACTGACCACGATCAATTTATACTGAGTTAATTTATATGTGTGACGTTTTGACTTTGGTTAACCGATGTGGAACTGGCTCGCTTAAGTGTATCAGTTAATTAACATCTTAAGTTAAAGTGTATCAGCTACGAAAATGTGCCCCTTTAAGACTAGTTCACACTAGAAACGCAACCAGATACGTGGACGCAAGTGGAAGGACATTCAAAATGGGGACGCAAGCAAAGAGGGTACGCAGGCGTGACTCCATCTGTCTTTGGTCACTTCCATTAATCGCACTTGTCTTTGGTTGCTCTTGCGTCTCTAGTTTGAACAGGCGAGCATAAATGACTGTTAACACCAGAGACGCAAGCGTAGACATAGACGCAAGTGCAAGAAAAACAAGTGTGAATCTTGGTGACGCCGGCGCAAGAAAATTTAGCTTTTCTTGCGCATGATTGCTCTGGCGCTTGCGTCACAGATCGAGGTGAAACAAACGCAGGCTCAGACCCAAGCCACTTGCATCGCCTGCTTTCCTACATGTGTGAATGTCGTTTCATCTGCGTTTTCGTCTCGTACAGACAAAATATTGTATAAAATGTTGCTTGTGCACGTCCAATATTTATTATATCAGTCCAGCTAAATTGAGGTTCACTGAACTTAGAGATTGGCCAGTTGAATTTGTGACAGAATTTGAAAACAAATATATTTTACAAGAAAAAGGGATGGAAAATCATCTATGTGTACCTTTACTGGAGCAAAATGCTCGTCGCTTTGACAGTCTGTAAGATTCTGTAACTAGATTTGAATCAAACGTTGGTTTTGCCGGACAATTTTAGTTGACAACCGCCGGTCAGTCATTGACTTCCCGCAGGCTTTTGCTGGCCTTTTATCTGACAAAGTCTTGTCTTATTTTTCTCGCAATCTCCATTTAGTTAACATCACATCACTCAGTGACATGACGCTTTATTTTACTTCTCAGAAGATCTAATTTAACATCCTCAGCTCAAGAAAAGGCCCTTCACTGTATGTGTGCATACACAAAACTATGTTGGCAGCAATTTGACTTTGTACAAGTGTGAATTCATTATAAAATAACATGGTAAAGGTGTGTAGTACCAATAAAATGATTTTGATTATAAAATCATCTGGTTTCTGCAAAGTGGTTGAAAAGAGTGAATATATTCGCCGAGATCCTCATAGCTTGTGGGGACAAGTTTTTCAGTTTTAGCTGGTTTTGAAATGAAATAAATCGAATGAAGTGAAATAAAATAATATGAATTCGTTCGGGCCTATTCCGGAATAGGAACACATGAATTTCTAAAATCACGACAGTGATCTGGGCTGTGATTGGCTGAAGTGGTTTTGTGTAACCCTATTTAAGAACAGCTAAGAACAAACTGAGGCTGACCCTTTCCTGCAGCTTTTTCAGACTGCACTATAGAGTAAAACACTTTTTCAGGCCCGAAGGCAGGGGGGGGGGAGCATGCACGGTGCATACCAAAAAAGTCCGCATTTGCAAGTTTAATTGACGATGAAGAAGCCCGAAAAGGTTTATTCGTATAATAGTTGGTGCTACCGTAAATCGGAAAAGAAGGAAAAAGGTTTACGAAATTTGTGAAACTTATTGGCCTTTTTAATGGATTTTAAGGGATATACTTGGAACATAGAAATTGTAAGTACCTAGCCGTCCTGGGTTTGCACCCCCCCCCCTTCCCCCTCCCAACAACAAAATTCTGGCCTACGGGCCTGCTTATTTTCGATTGATTTACTTATTTTACCAATACGTGTATCGCAAAAAACGATTCGGAAAAGAGACAAGTAAGTATGAAAAGGTACCTTACGATCTCTGATCCTTTGAGTCAAACAATATAAACCACCTGTTCTTTAAGAAAAGCAAGCGGCATCGCATGTCAAAGTCGTTTGATTTTTCGTTCTGTTTAACGATATTCTAGATTAAGAACAGATTAGCATCATTAAGAGTTAACATTTCAGCCTGAAAACTGGCGAAAATTTAAGGACAGCCAGCCTCGGTTAGATTTTACTGGTTCTTATTATAAAAAAAGTGTATTTAAATAAATCGAACCGCAAGTTAAAAACAAATAGTACCTCCAAAGTGAATCGATTTTGTACCGAGTTCCACGTAGCGTCTAACTTGTCTTGCATAGCAATGCTTTTTCCCCTAAACTTTTGCTCAACTTTCCGATTCGGTTTAACGTTTTTTTCCTCACGAGGTTTCCAGTTTCGAACTGATTATTGAATTGGTTCTTGTTTGAAGAAGAATACGAATTTTATATTTCGAACTTGTTTCGCGCAGTTTGACTGGAATCTCAACTTTGCCTCGTTTTGGCGAAGGTTTTACGGCCTTATGAATTAAGATGAGCTTGAGGGATACGGTATATATACACATATATGAGCTTGCGCCGATGCTTGGCGATCCCAATCGCGGATTATCGGTTATGCGTGGTCTAAATTGTGAGCGGCAAAATGGCAGGTCTTTAATCTGAGGATTTTGAATCCAGTATATCAGCTGCATTGCTAGGATGAGTCACCCTCGCAGCTGTTCCTTTGGCTTGTCAAGCATTGCAGGGGTGAGGGAGACTCAAGGATCACTGACGAGAGTCTACAGACGCTCCCAAATGCACCAATAAACGAGTAAGGTACTACGCTCGGCACACCGCCGGCATTACTGGCTTCAATATTTTTTTTATAAGAACGCCGGTGATTCACCATAGGGCTGAGGCACGGCTTTCTTAATGTCCTAAAAGACTTAAGCGTTAGTCCAAGACTTTGATTTCTTTTCAGTTAATGTTTGATTTTGTAACTTTGAATCAGAATATGCCTGCTGTTTTGGTTCAAAGGCAATACCCAACATCTTAACTGTTCTGCGTACACAAATATACAGTTTGGTTTGGCTCTGGTTTATCTAAACTTATGAACGGCCCCGTAAGCCGGGCTAGTGTGAATATAAAAACGCGAAGCTGCACTGTTCTCGCGTGATAGTACACTAAGCATTGGTTCAATACTGAACTCTGTCCATTTTTAAAATGCTATAATAATATCAATAACAATTTATACATGCTGAAAATAGAGCCTTTCGTTATACTTAGCTTCGGAGGTACGCTCATTTTCCCTCCAACAACATTTTAATATTCACTAAGTCCGTATTAGCAGTCACGCACTCTGTTGACAGAACTAACGCCACGCAATTTAGCATGACAATTTCTTGAAGCAAATAATCATTACACAGGGCCGTAGCAAGCCTTGAAAAACTGGGAGGACGGGGGTACAATCGAGCGCCGAAGGCGCGAGCCCTCTTGGGGGATCCGGGGGCATGCTCCCCCTTGGAAATTTTGAACATTAGTTTGTCCGAAAACGCTATTTGAAACAAAATCAGAGTCTAAAACTACGCTTACATGGTCGGTAACTACCGTTTTTTATGAAGCAGTAGCAGCCGCAAAAATAGGGGTAAAATCTGTTGGGGGGGGGGGGGGCCCGGCCGCCCCGGCCCCACCGCTTGTTACGGCCCGGTTATAGCTTACTGCCTTGTCTTGGCTCTGGTTATCGGAGTTAGCTACTGTAAGTACTAGGATATCATTCCAGTACATTGCATTTCTTGTATTTATACAAAACTTTGAAAAATATAGTAATAAATATTATAAAGATATTGTATAATACATACATACATAAAACTTTACTTTGACTCAAATTTTAGAGTAGCTAAATAAGCTGTTTCTTTGAATATCCCAAATTTGAATTCCCCGCAAGCAGTCATCGCTTGAAATCATCACTAAACGTGTTAATAATTTCAAGCCTATGATCCCTTTAAGTTTTGGCTGGTTTTTAACCTTAGCGTTCTCGTTTGAAAAACCGTCTTACGACTGTTCGCTCCTAAGCACTGATTTCGTTCATTTCCGCGTTTATTACTGTGGATGCGTATATTTCTAATTTGCAAAAACAAAAAATGTAAGTCGAAATTTATTCTTGAAAGCATATTGAAATCTGTATCGCACTGAAAATGTAAAGTAACACCTGGAAAAATACTAAAGGCCTGGGCTAAACTAGGATACACGTAGCGCGCTACATTGTCGCTTGCTACATGTATCCTGAATGTTTCTCAGTTTAGCCACCTCGGAAACATTGTAGCGCGTGACAAAATTTGTAGCCGAGACACAAAAAATGTTTGTGGGAAACATCAGAAACATTTCTTGTGTCCGCCATATGTATCTCTTGTCGCTCGATTGTAGCTTGCATGTTTAGCCACCCTAGGACATGCACATGCTGGCGACATTTCGGCGACACTGTAGCGCGCTACATGTATCCTAGTTTAACCAGGCCTTAATAGTCCTTTGGAACTGGACAAACGGTGTTTAAACTTATCTTAATAAGTTAAAATATTTTTTAAAAAAACTCGGTCAGCTTCACCCTCAGTGGATACAGTAGAGGTAATAATTATGAAGAAAACTTGTTTTCATGATGGATGAGAATCGGAAGAACTCAGAAAAGAGCAGCTCATCAAGTTTTCATACTATCGGATATTCATTTTTCAGTCTAAAATTCAAGTTATTCAACACCTCTTAAACAAACGCTAGTTTTGGAAACTGCTGGTATCAGCAAAGAGCAATACCAAGCACAAAAGGAGTTATGGAAGCCCTATTTTCTGCACTGTGTGCCATCCAATACCAGCAAAAAAAACAAGAAAACTTGATAAATTGAATCACAATTAGCGAGTTCGACTTCACATCATGCCCAGTTGTGCTTCACAAGGAACAGCTGAAATTTTACGCCATAACCCTTTTACTTCCAACAGTACTAATGATACGTTTGTGAATTCCCAGCACTTGTCTCCATACATTTCCTATAAACTGGTTGAGAGAATTTCAACTTAATCTTAAATAATTTAGTGTGGATGATCAGTTCCTTTTTTCTCACAACCAATGAAGTTATTTCATATTGATTATGAAAGAAGAAAATAGATGCTGATAACAAGGTAGAAGTGAAAGGGCTAAGGTTGGGCCACGACACGTGACTAAGTTTTACTGCGTGACTAAGGTATGTAGCATTTGGTTGGTGATGGGCCACTCCTGAGGCCGCCCATAGTTCTCGGGTCTCACGACCTCGCCTCGACTCCCCCGTGCAACCATCTCCGTCCCCTCGGGCTCATACAGCCGGTGAATAGGTTTGTAAGTTCCTGACACTGATAGCAGTTGCAGTTCCATTGGCCCGAGCCGAGGTGAAACCTGCAATAACAAAAAGGTTTATTCTAAAAGTTATTCTTTAAAGCCCCATGCATTTCCAACCAAGGCGCTTTGTGGGTTGCACCATGCATGTTTTCAAGGATTTCATTCCAGGTGAAAACCGTAAAGGAACTTGCAAATTTTGTGAGATTTTTTTCTTGGGGAAAACCTTGAGAAAACCAGAGGGACCTCGCACATTTTCAAGGATTCCATTTCAAGAGAACACCTTGAGAAAACTAGGAATGAGCTTGCAAGTTTCAAGGATTTATGCTCCAGGCGAAAAGCCTGAGAAACTGCGAAGGACCTCGCACATATTCAAGGATACTGGATAATTCCAGGAAAAAACCTGAAAAAAAAATCAGTATCGACGGGACCTTGCGCGTTTTTAAGGATTTTCAAGTCCTTGTAAGCGAGAACTTTTTTTCTAAAATCCACCTAGGTAATGAACCAGTAAGTGCAAACAGCTCGCAAAATCAAATTAGGAGAGAGGATACGTCACCTCATCAAGCACATCCTCTCCAGGGAGGAAGTAGTTATCCAGGTCATCCACAGGCTTCTCCTCGTGTTCCCCAACTGTTCCGTGCTCGGCATAAACCTCCTCATCCGAGCCCCCTTCCTTCCCATCCTGTTCATCGTCTGAGCTCCTCGCATCTTCTACACATGCTAAGTAGAACTTCCTGAAATAGTAGTTTCAAACAAAAAAAAATACTTAAAACGATTCTTTTGAGATTTCTGCACCCAGGGTGATGTTTTGATGTCTTACTGAGAGATCTCATTCATGACGAGTGCTCAATATTTGGCAAGGGACTATTTTACGGTTCAGGCAGGCCTGTAGACATGCACCCCCCGGCCCAAAAAAGTCCGCATTTGAAGGTTTAATAAGACGATGAAGAAGCCCAAACAGGTGTATCCGTAACAGCTGGCGCTACCGTAAATCGAAACGACTAAAAAAGGAAAAAGGTCATAAGTGCGAGTTTGGCCCATAAATTTGGCTTTTAAGAGTCCCATTTTTCGAAACTTATGAAACTTATAGGCCTTTTCATCGGATTTTAGAGGACATACAAGGAGTGTGGAAATTGTTAGTACCTAGCCGCCCTTGGTTTGCATACCCCCAGCAAAATTCCTGCCTACGGGCCTGCGGTTATAGTATCTTCATGGGTTTTGGAAGAAAAATTAAAAAGTATTCTTGAGAAAAGAGTGAGCCACCATAACTGGCTTCTGCCAGCTTCAACTTATTCAATCACGTCTCGAAGAATTGCCCTAAACTTTGCTAGAACCTTTAAAACTATAACAACGATCCTTGATACAGCTCTCACGTCACTTCTATTGACTATAGTTCTTGCACCTGCTAACTTGCTAACACCTCCCCCCCTGGACCCACCTCCTTCTTTTCCAACTCACCTTGTGACCTTCAGGTCTTCAATCTTGCAGTCAAACAGTTCACTCATAATTTCTAAATTACTTTTCTCCAGATCTTCAACCACAAAAGAAAGTTCCTCACAACCTTGGCGATGGATCTCCACCTGTTATCAAGTGATACAGTACAAAGTGCATGAGACAAGCATACAAAAGCCAAATATGAAATAACTAGTATTTCTTCAGGAGTTTCAAAACAAAGGCGGTGTGTGGCTCTAATTAATATTTTGTTGTTTTATCTTTTGAGGTCTTCAAGCCAGTCATAACCTTAGTTGGTAAAGTAAGAACATTCTTATCTGAAAAATACGGCTAATAGACTTAGTGCTTATAACTGCCCTTAAAAACTGGAAATAGGAAATAAAGGTTCAAAGTTTTTCATTTGGTGTAAAAATATTTGGGTCCCATGCTAGATACTAGCTAGGTCTTAAGTATCTACGAAATCAGCACGACTCCTGATCAGATCGAAGTTAAGATCGAGATTTCAGTGCAAATATATAAAGGCAAAAGGTTCATATACTGTACATTCCTAAATGCAAGTACCGTAATAATAAGAAATAGGAAAAAAGATCGAAGCGAGATTGTTGAAAACACAACTTTGACACATCTTTCTCAACATGCAAGTAAGCCACAGCACGCTTGCCACATTGCTTTTTCCCAATACATGTACCGTAAGTACTGTGTCTTTTCCATCTGCACTGACCTCTTTCTTTAACCACCTGTTGTCCAGAATCTCTTGACGGCTCCCTTTATCCAATGAATCTGCAGCTTTCTAGAAAGTCATAAAATGGAACACACAAATTAAAAGTTAGATTATATTATTACAAGTTAGAGAAAATATCTTTTTGAACACATGTTTACTACTTGAACTTTTTACTGCTTCCTTGAATGTTCACAAATACAAAATACTAACTATTTATTAACCGAGATTGAAGTCTAGCTGTACAAGAAACATCAAACTGAGGCCTTGCTGTGCATAATAGGTATTTTATTACAACATATGGCATTTTTTTCTAAAAACGGCAATAACATGTACATTAAGTAATAACACCGTCCAAGCGGAAATTCTTTACTTCGTATATCTGGTTATGCATTAACGTAGGTCATTAACAGTAACCGGTTAAATGCCCATGGGCATTACAGGGGTTCCAGACTGCTGAAGAACTAATCAGAATGTGTGAAGTGTCTTTACCACAACTGTAATAAACTAAAATAAAAATGAAATGATTAAAAATGAAAACAAAAAGAAGACAAAATCTTGAGTTTAAGAAAACAAATCAAAGCAAAACAGAAGAAAGGAAGGAAGGAAGGAAGGAAGAAAGAAAGAAAGAAAGAAAGAAAGAAAGAAAGAAAGAAAGAAAGAAGGGAAAGAAGGAAGAAAGGAATTTGAAGAAAGGAAAATTGAGAAAATGAAATACAACTGCATGGATCAATAAGCAACTTACAGTGTCCCAGCTGAGAACTATCTGGCTCCCTGTGTGATTGTATGGATTCATTGCAAACAAGACACCTGAGTGTGCTTTGACCAATTAACATATAATTATGAAACAATAAACAGAGCTCTCTGATCCGTCACCTCTGATGCAATGTCTTTCTGTTTTGAAATTGTGCTTTCTGTGTATGCTTCTATTTCCTCTTTGGCTATTTTTAAACTCCTCTCAAGATGACCTACAAGAGAAGGTGGAAGCAGTTAACATTTAATTTAAACAACGGCAGTGATCATTCCTAGCTCCTCACTTGTTCAGGAGGCTATCAAAGTGGCTGTTTTCATCCTAAATAAAATTCAGCTTTATCACTAATTCAGTAGGTTTTTTTAAAAGAAGACTGACAGTGATTTGGAACCTACTATATGGATTGACTACAAAATTAAGGGAATTAATCGAAAGCGAGTCCTCAATTTGAAATCAACTTGAATGGGAAGTTCCTGCAGTTACAGTGAACCATTAATTCAGATTCCCTAGCAAAGTTTTAACAACTTTTTTTGGCAGTTTCTCCACATGTACACCAAAACATATAGTCAACACTTGGAAAGTTTTCTGAAGACTTTAAACAATTCTACCTAACTTTTCCATTGAAGCACTTTTGAAATTTTTTTTATCAGTTTTCAAGCTTCAACTCTTGGGGACTAAACACAATTTGACAGAGGGCCAGTAGTACTTGTAATAACTCCTGTCTTGTAATATTATTGAATGATGTAGTTTTATAGAGGGTTTGTAAAGATAGATAATTACCTGCAATATCTGAATGTGAATCTTCCATGTCTTGCAACTCTTGTTTAAGGATTTGAATCTGCTTTGCATGTTCATGCTGGCCATTCTCCTGTGCATATTTTATATTGTTGTTAATTAATTAGTTGATACAACTGTTAAATAAATCTTAATTACCTTAAAATTTGTGTACTGTACATTATATTGTGAAGGATGAATAAAAATTAATATCTACTTCTAACTGAAGAGTTCCTAGAATATAATGGCCTCACCTTGTAATCTTTCCTCTTTCCCACTTCTTTTCGTACTTTATCGATTTCTTGTTGTTTCTTTTCAATCAGTTCTGTAAAATCTGAATTTATAATGTCCAAGAACAATAATTATTATATAAAGACTGATATTTGCACTAGTTGTTTAAAATTGGCATTTTAACCTGGCACAATTTACACTTGTCCAACACCATCTGATATGGTTACTATTAAAAAAAACCCGAGTTTTAAAAACATATAGAAACAAGTCTAATACCTAAAATGTTTGAAGTTCTGTTGCTTGTTTCTTGATTGTATCAAACTTGTCTGCCTTGTAGATCTAGAGCTCAATAAGTTGTGTGGGAGGATAAGGGGATAAGTATGTACAGTATGTATAGGTATCATAGGGGTCAACCTGCAGCATGTATGCCATTCTGTCTGATGAGGGTTTTGTGGCCGACCATGCACGGACACAGTGCCTTGCCTCCAGTCATATATTCTATAATTTCTACTTTTTTGAACAACTATTTCTCTAAAATTATTCGATATATCAAGTCGAAATTTCAGTGAATACTTCATGTTGTGCTTTCCACTACATGTATCAAAGTCTGGATTCATTTTAGTTCAATTACTCTGAAAACATAAAAATCAATGCTACTTGATACTGTATTTGTTAACAAAATTAGTATGTAACAGAAAAATTGAACTCTAGAAGTTTTTTCATTACTCCCGCTAATTAGGAAACATAATCTTGATTTTGGCTTTATATGCTGTATTATGCTATTGAGCCAAATTGTAAATAATGACATCATCTGAAAAATTTGTCTATATTGAGGGGGTGAGTAGGGTGGGAAAAAGGAGGATGGGGTAAGCAAGCCTAACATTTACCTTTCAGTTCTGCTGCCTCTCTCTTTACTGTGTCAAACTTATCTAGAAGAGCTGTCTCCACCTGCTCATGTCCAATCTCTGTGGCTTGCTCCACCTCTTTGTCCTTCTCTTTAGCCTGTTTGAGGAGAGTCTTGATGTGTAGCAGTTGTTCCTCCTTCAGCCGCTTGTTCTGCACAATCATATGGGAAGATCACATTATTATTTAGGGGTGGATTTGGAGAAGGGCTAGACAGGTGTGCCATGGCCCTCTCCCCACCTTTTCTTTAATATTCTTAGAAATACTTAAACTAATCCATTTCCAGCCCCAACCCCTTCCTCCAAAAATCTGCCTTTCTGATAAATCTAGATCTGATCTGGTCCTATTCATAGCACTAACATTTTTTGAATCCCCCTTGAGCTCCCCTCCCCTCTCCTCTGAAAATGTCTGGCTATGTGAATACCCCCTGATATAGATATATATAATTATAAATATTATAGATAGATAGATAGATAGATAGATAGATAGACAGACAGACAGACAGACAGACAGACAGATAGATAGATAGATAGATAGA
>JAOBYE010214879.1:0-12523 GCA_025403585.1 Parazoanthus swiftii
GCCGAGGCTAACCCTGTAGAAGTGAGTCTGTGGTCATTGTAGTCAGCGGTAACTGAGAATTCGAAACTGGTCTATTATATCTTAGTAAAAAACATGCGTTGTATCACTAAATTTAAATTCCTTAAGTCAATTTTTAAAAATTATAATGCAAAATGTTTCTAATATTTTTATTTAAATGTTTTTCTTGAGGATGGTATAAGATGTCAAACGCTGTTGGCGCCAGGAGTCTCGTGATCTTGGCTTGCAAACTTTGCTTTTATTTCAAGTAATGTAATGATGAACACCTTGATGAAAATGAACAAAATACTAACAAAATGAGTATAAATTTTTTTGTCAATTACTTATTAAGTTTCGGAGGTTGTAGAGCCCATCCTAGTTGTTAATCAGTTGATATTAATAGGACAGGTTTTTATTCACCAGGATGAACAGACAGTGAACCTAAGGCTGCAGTACTCCAGTTATTTCCTGTTTGTTATGGTCATAACAAGTGTGCTGTACGGTATGGTCAAGGGGAAGCCCTTCAAGGGTGGAAAGAAGGTAAGAAGATAGTGTTGTGCACTATATGAGAAGGTTTGTTATTGTAGTAACAAGTGCGCCGTATTACATGATTAAAAGGAAGCCTTTCAAGAGTTGAAAGAAGGTACGAAATAAGGAAAGGTTTGTTATGGTCATATTAAGTGTGCTGTATGGCATAACAAAAGGGAAGCATAAGAATATAGTGTTGTACAGTATAAGAGGAGGTTCATCATGGGCTGAGGAGCAGCTTTAAAAGTGGATAGGCTGCGTGACTACCAAAGGTGCTAACCTCCTAGGGGATCTTCATAATTTTGGAAACTATCTTCCAAATGCTGTTTTCCGCCCCTCTCTTTCCAGAATTAGGGTTCTGGCCCTCCCTTTCTAAAACGTCTGGATCCGCACCTGCTCCTTGTGTTGTTTGTTTTGCCCTTTGGTTTGCAATTACAACATTTACCTTACTAAAGGTTATTGTAAGAATTTTAAAGACCTTCAAGGACAGTAGAGACTTTTGCCAAAGTGGTATGTGAGAGATAAAGAGTATGTCTCTCCTGTATGAACTGTTTGAGAGTACCCCCAGATACTAGCCGCACGGTTTACTGATAAACTTAAATTTTTTTGTTTCAGATGAGCCAACCAATTTGATGAGATTAAACTGAGTTGTCAAGTTTCTTGTTCTGTGCCCATAGTATTAAGTTTATTTATGGTAGAGATGTTCCATGTACCCTTCAGTTGTTTAAGAACTACTAAGTTGAAGAAGAAAGTGTTAAATGTAAGTAGTGAACATTTTTGCTGAGGTACAAAAGACTTCGGGGAGACATCCGTAGCATTATTTGGTTATCTGGGTAATTATGAGGGCAATCCATTTATTGGGAATTTATTTAAAGCAATTCTTCTCTCTTCTGGCTTTTTCGTTCTTGTTTTATTTTCGTTTTTTCCATGTATTTTCTTTAATGAATTATGGCTGCATAACCCGGTCTTCTACATTCAATTATTCAATGACTTGATTAAATTAAACATCACTGATTATTTCAGGTACCCTCTACTTATCTCTTTAAGAGACACATTTCTTCCTATTAATCGATTGACTTTTGTTTGACCTTGAAAAACGCGTTCGTAAGTTGTTCCCTTTTTGTTTCTTCAACTAATGGCAGGAAAGCTACAAACACAAACTCTGTCGTGGACTTCTAGCTCTCTGTTCGTCTATCCATTGAAATAAAAACTACGAACACCAGCATAACAGAAACGCTGGCGCAACTCTTCGTGCTTGCACACGTTCAGTTCGTCAAGCCAATCAGAATTTTCCCACTTTCGTAGTTAGGCGCTCCTGCTCACGTTCTGTTCGCACAGCCAATGAACGTCGTTCGAGCTCTGTTCGCGTTTTGTTTGGGTGTTTCTAATTCAAGGTCAAATGAAAATCTCTCCATCCAACAAACAAAATATTGTTCAAATCAAGATGCGGAAGAAGTACCGGGAAAACGTAGCAGTCTTGTAAATACATCTGTGGTTTGATAGAAAAAAATTGTGAAACAAGGTATGTTTTACACAAACAAGCTGGGTAGAAGGTTAGCATGCGAGTCTTAGCTCTTTGTCACTTTTGTCGGAGCAAAATGACAAAAGTAAACACTTTATATCGATCGAGATTTTTTGTAAAAAAAAGATATCAGTAGCATGTATTGTAGGTCTATAGGATATAGTCCAAAATGAGTACTAAATTGTCTTTCTGTATCTTATATGGTTATGAAGAAAATGAGTGCAATGCTGCCATGACGGTCAAGTCCCGGCATCTTGCAGATGCATGGGCAGTCTTACAAAACCGGTTTCGTTGTAGCGTTCATATCATCGGATAGGTGTAAGTAGTTGTAATAAGAACTCAAGAACTTTAGAAAGTAGTCCTATAGAAGTTCATCAAATTACTAAACTCTGAAACATTAGGTGCAGATACCATGTATATAATTATGAAAAACCTTAACGTTTTCTTTCTCATAAGATGATCTTCTGAGACTGAAAAACTGCATAGAAACTGAAAAGCATTTGTATCCTACATTTGAATAAATTAACTCAAGTGCTCCCATTCCCTCAGGAAACAGTTTGTGATCTAATGACTGAACTCGTTGTTGATTTCTGGTTCCATGCTGTTATCTAGAATGCTTCGATGATGCTGCGTTATATCAGTGTCTCATCAGTAGCCAAAATGCCCAATGATAAAATACGATCATTCAGTTTTCCCAGTGTGTAAAGTCAGTGAAACAACAGTGTTTCTATAGTCATTACCTCTTGTTCGTTTGCACTTCCTGAAAACGCGGCGCAGATTTCACCAACTGAAGACGTGGCTCATTTACACTCGCTGAAACGTTAGCGCGTTTACGCACCGTTAAAATATGATCAGCTTACATCCCTTGAAAAGGTTGCTCATTTGCATCTCCTGAAAATGTGGCCCTTAAACACCTACTGTAAAGGTTGATCGTAACGTTAATAATAGTAAGATGACTGCTTTGTCTAGCCTCAGGTTAGTGCAGTTAGCCAAATACCATCTTTTCTGTTTATTTTTTCCCGTATTTGTAAGAAACTATAAACCAATTGAACTAAATAAAGATACTGTTTTTGCACACCCGAAAAAGTGGTCCATTCACACCCTCTTTAAAGGTAGCTTATTCACAGCCCTTGAAAGAGTGTCTCATTCCCATCCTCTGCGAAGTTGTCTTGTTTCACCTCTGTTAAGGTGACTCGTTTACAACTGCTGAAAAGGTGTCTCATTTACAACTTTGCAATGATGGCTCATCGACATCCCTTGAAAAGGTGTCAATCTGAAAACGTGTCAGCCTGAAAATGTGGCTCAGTTAAAACTTTTGCAAAGGTGTCATTTGATTTCGTATAAAGCTGGATATTTACATCCTCAGATAAGGTGGTTCGTTTACATCTGCAATGGTGGCTCATCGACACTCCTTGAAAAGGCATAATTTAAATAGATTAGGTAAAATGCCCTACAACTATCCAAGGTAATACATTCTGACCGAAAGCTCTAAAAAGGAAGTGGCCCACATGGAGAGAGAAAAAATTTGGGTACAACCAGGATCATCTGTGGTTAAAACAAGGGTCAACTTTGGGTATAACCAGATTCAGTTGTGGGTACAGCCAGGGTCAACTGTGGGTACAACCAGGGTCAATTGTGGGTACAACCAGGGTCAACTTTGGGTACAATGAGGGTCAATTGTGGGTAAAACCAGGTTCAGCTGTGGGTAAAGCCAGGTCAATTGTGGGTACAACCAAGGTCAACTGTGGGTACAGCCGGGGTCAACTGTGGGTACAGCCAGGGTCAATTGTGGGTGAATCCAGGGTCAAATCCGGGTAAAACCAAGTTCAACCGTGAGTATGGCCAATGTCAGCTTTCGGTAAAGCCAAGGCAATTGTGGAAAAAACCAGGTTCAATTGTGGGTACAACCAGGGTCAATTGTGGGCACAGCCAGAGTCAATTGTGGGTACAGCCGGGGTCAACTGTGTGTACAACCAAGGTCAACTGTGGGTACAGCCAGGGTCAACTGTGGGTACAGCCAGGGTCAACTGTTGGTACAGCCAAAGTCAGTTGTGGGTACAGCCAAGGTCAACTGTGGGTACAGCCAGGGTCAACTGTGGGTACAACCAGGGTCAACTGTGGGTACAGCCAGAGTCAACTGTGGGTACAGCCAGAGTCAACTGTGGGTAAAGCCAGGTCAATTGTGGGTACAACCAGGGTCAATTGTGTGTACAACCAGGGTCAATTGTGGGCACAGCCAGGGTCAATTGTGGGTACAGCCGGGGTCATCTGTGGGTACAACCAGGTTCAATTGTGGGTACACTTAGGGTCAACTGTGGGTACAATCAGGGTCAGTTGTGGGTACAACCAAGGTCAACTGTGGGTACAACCAGGGTGAACTGTGGTTACAACCAGGGTCAATTGTGGGCACAACCAGGGTCAACTGTGGGTACAACCAGGGTCAATTGTGGGTACAACCAGGGTCAACTTTGGGTACAATGAGGGTCAATTGTGGGTAAAACCAGGTTCAGCTGTGGGTAAAGCCAGGTCAATTGTGGGTACAACCAAGGTCAACTGTGGGTACAGCCGGGGTCAACTGTGGGTACAGCCAGGGTCAATTGTGGGTGAATCCAGGGTCAAATCCGGGTAAAACCAAGTTCAACCGTGAGTATGGCCAATGTCAGCTTTCGGTAAAGCCAAGGCAATTGTGGAAAAAACCAGGTTCAATTGTGGGTACAACCAGGGTCAATTGTGGGCACAGCCAGAGTCAATTGTGGGTACAGCCGGGGTCAACTGTGTGTACAACCAAGGTCAACTGTGGGTACAGCCAGGGTCAACTGTGGGTACAGCCAGGGTCAACTGTTGGTACAGCCAAAGTCAGTTGTGGGTACAGCCAAGGTCAACTGTGGGTACAGCCAGGGTCAACTGTGGGTACAACCAGGGTCAACTGTGGGTACAGCCAGAGTCAACTGTGGGTACAGCCAGAGTCAACTGTGGGTAAAGCCAGGTCAATTGTGGGTACAACCAGGGTCAATTGTGTGTACAACCAGGGTCAATTGTGGGCACAGCCAGGGTCAATTGTGGGTACAGCCGGGGTCATCTGTGGGTACAACCAGGTTCAATTGTGGGTACACTTAGGGTCAACTGTGGGTACAATCAGGGTCAGTTGTGGGTACAACCAAGGTCAACTGTGGGTACAACCAGGGTGAACTGTGGTTACAACCAGGGTCAATTGTGGGCACAACCAGGGTCCACTGTGGGTACAACCAGGGTCAACTGTGGGTACAACCAGGTTCAATTGTGGGCACAGCCAGGGTCAATTGTGGGTACAGCCGGGGTCAACTGTGGGTACAACCAGGTTCAATTGTGGGTACACCCAGGGTCAACTGTGGGTAAAATCAGGGTCAGTTGTGGGTACAACCAAGGTCAACTGTGGGTACAACCAGGGTGAACTGTGGGTACAACCAGGTCAACTGTGGGTACAGCCAGGGTCAACTGTGGGTAAAGCCAGGTCAATTGTGGGTACAGCCAGGGTCAACTGTGGGTACAGCCAGGTCAACTGTGGGTACAGCCAGGGTCAATTGTGGGTACAGCCAGGGTCAACTGTGTGTAAAGCCAGGTCAATTGTGGGTACAGCCAGGGTCAACTGTGGGTACAGCCAGGGTCAACTGTGGGTAAAGCAAGGTCAATTGTTGGTACAACCAGTGTCAATTGTTGGTACAGCCAAGGTCAACTGTGGGTACAACCAGGGTCAACTGTGGGTATAGCCAGGTCAATTGTGGGTACAGTCAGGGTCAATTGTGGGTACAACCAGGGTCAACTGTGGGTACAGCCAGGGTCAATTGTGGGTACAGCCAGGGTCAACTGTGGGAACAGCCAGGGTCAACTGTGGGTACAGCCAGGCTCAACTGTGGGTACAGCCAGGGTCAACTGTGGGTACAACCAGGGTCAACTTTGGGTACAACCAGGGTCAATTGTGGGTAAAACCAGGTTCAACTGTGGGTAAAGCCAGGTCAATTGTGGGTACAACCAGGGTCAACTGTGGGTACAGCCGGGGTCAACTGTGGGTAAAGCCAGGGTCAAATCCGCGTAAAACCAGGTTCAACCACGGGTATGGCCAATGTCAACTTTTGGTACAGCCAAGGCAATTGTGGATAAAACCAGGTTCAATTGTGGGTAAAACCAGGTTCAATTGTGGGTACAACCAGGGTCAACTTTGGGTAAAACCAGGGTCAATTTTGGGTTCAACCAGTGTCAACTGTGGGTACAGCCAAGGTCGACAGGGGTACAGCCAGGGTCAACTGTGGGTACAGCCGGGTACAACCAGGGTCAACTGTGGGTAGAGCCAAGGTCAACTGCTGGTACAGCCAGGGTCAATTGTGGGTACAGCCAAGGTCAACTGTTGGTGCAGTCAGGGTCAATTGTGGGTACAGCCAGGGTCAACTGTGGGCACAGTCAGGGTTAATTTTGGGTACAGCCAAGGTCAACTGTGGGTACAGCCAGGGTTAATTGTGGGTACAACCAGGGTCAACTGTGGGTACAGCCAGGGTCAATTTTGGGTACAACCAGGGTCAATTGTGGGTACAGCCAAGGTCAACTGTGGGTACAGTCAGGGTCAACTGTGGGTACAGCCAGGGTCAATTGTGGGTACAGCCAGGGTCAACTGTGGGTACAGTCAGGGTCAATTGTGGGTACAACCAGGGTTAATTGTGGGTACAGCCAAGGTCAACTGTGGGTACAGTCAGGGTCAACTGTGGGTACAGCCAGGGTCAATTGTGGGTACAGCCAGGGTCAACTGTGGGCACAGCCAGGGTCAACTGTGGGTACAGCCAAAGTCAACTGTGGGTAAAGCCAGGTCAGTTGTGGGTACAACCAGGGTCAACTGTGGGTACAGCCAGGGTCAACTGTGGGCAAAGCCAGGTCAATTGTGGGTACAACCAGGGTCAATTGTGGGCACAGCCAGGGTCAATTGTGGGCACAGCCGGGGTCAATTGTGGGTACAACCAGGTTCAATTGTGGGTACACCCGGGGTCAACTGTGCATACAACCAAGGTCAACTGTGGGTACAGCCAGGGTCAATTGTGGGTACAGCCAGGGTCAATTGTGAATACAACCAGGGTCAACTGTGGGTAAAGCCAGGGTCAATTGTGGAAAAAACCAGGTTCAACTGTGGGTAAGTCGAGGGTCAATTGTGGGTACATCCTTCAATTCCCTTAGGGAATGTGTGGGACAAACCCAGTTTTGTTATAATGAGAACTTGGTGCTGATTAAAAATATATACTTTTTACTATCAACAGACCAATAAAATTCCACATCTGATTTAACTTACTTGTTGGGATGTACAAGTTACCATATTTTCTCTATTACTCCACTGGGGAGCTTCTTGTTTCCAAGCACTTTAAAGGGGGAGGGGCCTATTAGAGAGGGGGTTAATAAATTCAACAGAATATCATTGGCATGACTATCAATTTTTTTGTTCATCCATCTTCTGCACACAAGAAGGGTGACAATTGTCAGTTTGTAATAGTTGTCATGTCTTGCAATTTAATGAACATAACTGCCCTGAAAATTACCAACTAAACTATCTTGCAATAAGACATAATGAGTATTTTTCAGTTGTATTCTATTAAGCCCCCTGGGGGATTTTATTTATTTCCAGTTGGGGGGCTTAATCAATGTCTGGCTCCAGAATGGGGGCTTATTAGGTAGGGGAGCTAATTAGAGAGCAGGCTTTAATTGAGAAATTTCTTAAAATTTTCAAGCTTGAAAAAACAACAGAGCTTCAAAATTCTTTCTGCTACTCAAAAATAACCTGGACCAATTTCTTCATTGACAAATATAATTTTGATTTTTGTATAGAAACTGTGTATTTCACATCTCAAAGTACATTTGAAGTGAACCAATTTGTATTAACTTATACATGGAGGTGAGTCAATTACTACTAACACATTAATTTCACTTATTGATAATGCAGGTGAGTAACTAAATAATTTTATTTATCTTGCTACTTTTTGAGTAAATTTTCTAGTCACCTCTTCTGTTGTACTGTTTATAGTACTTAACCATTTAATTCCAAAAAGTGCCACAATTATGAGGTGGTACATTTGCACTACCTATCTTGTTCATAAATTTCCCATAATAAAGTAATAAAAATAGTTGTGATGCTAATAGTTGAGAATTTTGTTCAAGATAACTCTTCCACGATTTAGAAATGAGTTAACTAAATTTCTCCTTGTGTGTCAGCCATCAGACAGCCTTGTGAAGCGGGTAAGTCCATTAGGTGGAGATGCCGAGACATTGCATATAACTTCTCCAGATTTCTGCAAAGTTTCCATATACAGTGAAACTGGTATCCAGTCTTCATTGACCTTAATAAAACCCACATCAAGAATCCCCGTGTGTTTGGGGCCCTCAATGTAACAAGACGCTTTCCAAGTGTCGCTTGGTTTTTCTCTATCAGTTCCTTCATCAATTTCCGTGCTTTCTTTCTCTCTGGTTTCGATACCATAACTATCATCAATCTGAACTGCTGACCTATCCAAAGCGTGTGAAATACGAAACCCGCTGATGTGAACAGGTGAACCAAATTTCCTAGTAATTCCTTCTTCTTGACGCAATTTTTCCCAGATTCTGTTAAGAGCAAAATCTTTCGAGTCTACTTCCTTAGAGTGAGAACCTTCTTGACTCTTTGGTACATTATAAAAGGAAAGTATCCTGCTGCTTAAATCGTCACCTGTTCTTTGCAATTCTCTTTCTTCCACGTCAACTTGTACAATCCCTGTAGCTATGCTGGCATACAAAACAACCGGCGCAGTCCAAACTAATCCCCCTGTGATAGTAAATATCACGCGAACTGCCCGCCATAACTTCTGCTTGAATGTCTGCTGTCCGGCGTAACTTGACAGAAAATACTTCGAAGTATTCACCGGGTACGTAAGTGCCGGTTTGTAAGACAAAAAAACACCACTTGAAAACGCTTTTGTCTGTAGCTGTCGAAAACCAAAAGTACCCACCTTGAACTTTGCATCACGTAAAGCACTAAACTGTCGAATTGAACATGTTAGAAGGAACGTCAGTTTCGCATTTCGTCCCATCATTTGATTTACACATGTAGTACAATATTTCAATCGCACAAAATTCAATACCATGGCGATAAACTACCCAGAAAACTTGATCAGAATTCCAACCTACAGACACAACGAAACATCGTCACCGCCATGTTATTTCGTGTCCAGTCTCTGTCGCTTTGTTCAAAACAGGAAGTATGCGCCGCGTTCCTTTAAGCCAGCGGTTCTGCTTTCAAGATGGCGGCCGGAATGGCTTCACATTTGTCAAATGGTCGAATAAATGTCGGCCTTTTGAGGGAATGCGCAAGGAGAGAGTTGCTACAATGTTTAGATAAACATCCCGGTAGCAAGGTTAGTTGTCTTGTTAATTTCAATAATAAATATTTGGCGCAGATTTTTTGCAATCTTAAATTGAAAATTCTGGCACTGACTGACGTCGTCTGACTCTGATCACTGATGTCAGTCAACTGCAACAGCTGTTTAAATGGAAAATACTGTCAGATATTGTGGGATGATTTTTAGATTTAGTTGTTGAGGTAATACAACAATAGCACTTGGTTTAGAAATAGAATGAGACCAATATACAATCATATCAGATGAAACTGAAAGATCTCTTAAGTTAATCCACTGATCTGGGGTTGGGGTAATGCAGAGGTATTCCTAAAAATAGTATATGGTCTATTATTGCTGTTGTTAAGAGTATGGGTTTCAGCTGTTTGATCTGGAATAAGGTAAAGGAATCACAGAGTTTGATTCTTTTAGTCTGGTGTAGGGTATGATTTTACATTTTGGGTCTGGGATTTTTGAGGTTTTTTGGGGCAGGGTCTCTAAAATTTGACCAGTTTTCTTTTTGTCTGGTGTGGGGAAAGGGTTTTGAGGAGCCAGTGGCACAACCTCCAAAATGTCTGTAGAGTAACCCACCCCCACCCCCTCAAGTGTCATTCCACTATGCTACAAGCAGCCCATTGAGCTACCTGCCCCCACCCCCTCATGTGTTATCTATGTATGAATGTTAATTCTACTATGTTACAGGCAGCCCATTGAGATACCAACCTCCACCCCCTCATGTGTCATCTATGTATGAATGTTCATTCTACTACGTTACAGGCAGCCCATACAGAGATACCTTATTGATAAGTGACAGGATCATATATACCTTACTGACTGAGTATTTTATGAATTGCATGAGCTTAACAATCTTGGTATAATTCTTTACTTCCATGGAATGAGAAGAAGTCATTTTCCAAAGCATTTTTTCCATGGGGACACCACCCCTGAGATGTGGGATTATAACTACAGTATGTTTTATCTTTTCCTTCAGGCGTTGGTTTGGGATGATAAACTGACAGGACCATTTGGACTTGTTGCAGAGTACACACTACTGAAGGTCAGAGAACAAATGCCAAGGCAATGTTATTACTATACTGGTAATGTACATGTAACTATGAGAAGGCAAGAGTGTTAAATACTTCTATATTTTTTTTGTTGGTGGCATTCATAGTACTTTACATAAGTATAATGCATTAGTGCTGTTGTATATTAAATAACAGTGATTATTACAAGTAGAAATGGTTGAGACAGTTAAAAGCTAAAGGAATGCCTTGTTAGAAATGCCATGTCTTGAGCTGGCACTTTAAAACATCCAATCACTTTCAGAGAGTATGAGAAGATATGAAAAAGGAGCAGCCATGATACTTGTACATTTTGAAGTTGAAAACAGGTTAAACTATCATTATAATATTTGAAAGCTTAATTGTTCCTCAACCATTGCAGTGTGTGGTTTAAGAAAAAAAGCCATGCTATTTCTCTGAAGGAACTTTTGTTTGATACCCTCTCCCCTTCAGGAATTCCAGTTTGAGTCCACATATTCTCTTACGACTCCTTCCCCTTTTAAGTTTTTTTGTGGTGGGATTTGAACATTTTAAGATTATTTTTACCAAAGAAGGGTAGGAAGACAACAAGGGAGACATATGTTTAGGCTGCATGTGTACACTGTACCATGAAATATTAGAGTTATTGTTGAACTCCCCTGGATTAGCTGATATTGGCGGTATTCTGTCCTCATTCCTATTTAAAAACCAAACAGAAACTCCTACTACATCTGTCAAATGAAACAGTATTTACATTGGCTGGTGTGATTAACTCTTAAGCATGTAGAGGCAATGCATGAGAAATGCTTTGTAATTACCCAGTTTTTAGTAGATCTATACAAATGCTTAATCACTAACCGTTGCAGATCAATTGACTGTGTTACTTCTATTATTAGGAACATGAAGTTGATAAAATGCTTCCACTGCGACCTGGAAGGTTGCCACAGAGTGAAGTTGTTAATATTATCTTCATAACGAGACCGAAGCCTTCCCAGATGGATATTATTGCCGAGAATGTTCTAAGGTAGGAAAATAATATTATTTATGATTTCATTTTTTTATTGAAAAATAAGGAGGAAAGAAGGAGTGGAAAAAGAAACCTTGATCAATTCTTGTCAACAATATTTATTAAATGTAGCATGTGTAATGAGTTTTCTAACTAGTTGACTTCATATTTTTTAAAAAGGGAGGAGGACAGAGGAAGTAGAAAGGAGTATACAGTCCTGTTTGTACCAAGGAAAACAATGTTGTGTGAACGACGATTGCAGGTAGATTCATGAAATAATGATATGTAAAAATCAAACTAATATGAAAGTCTGAAAATCATCTAATTATCAACTTACCCTCTGATCTTACTGGGACTTTATATATTATCAATGAAATTTGATGCCGGGCTTAACTTCAGAAGTTAATGGTAGCATTTACAAGTACAGTACCATTTATATCATGATCTGTTCACATCTTAAATAAGTTGTACCTTTCTTATGCAGCATAACATTTCTCACCAAATTTTTCCAATTACCCACCACAATGCCATAACAACCATATTTGTTCAAAACCAACAATAAATTTGCTTACATCCAACAGGAACTTAGTATTTCATTCGTGAATGTGGATGAATACCCTCTTGAACTTATCCCACTTGACAATGATCTCTTGTCATTGGAGATGGAGTCCAGTTTCAAGGTAAATTGTTCTTTATTTCAAGGTGTTTAAGGTCCTTGTAAACTAGTTTTAATCTTGTCTAATTTTATGTATAATTATGGCCACTAGGAATGCTACCTAGAGAATGACCTGACATCTCTTTACTATGTGGCCAACTCACTGATGGCACTACAGACCCTCTATGGAGTATTTCCTAGAATATATGCCAAGGGTGATATGTCTAAGGTGAGATGGAATATGACTGTGTTTTGTGTTTCAGTACAAGACGCTGTTCTACAACACAACACAGCACGACTTATCCCACTCAACACCAAGCCACACTTACTAGTGTAACACTTTTCCCTTACCTACCCTGCTATACCATACCACACCATACCATACCTCACCCTAACCTG
>JAOBYE010214990.1:0-17089 GCA_025403585.1 Parazoanthus swiftii
GTAAAGTAAAGTAAAGTAAAGTAAAGTAAAGTAAAGTAAAGTAAAGTAAAGTAAAGTAAAGTAAAGTAAAGTGAAGTGAAGTGAAGTAAAGTGAAGTGAAGTAAAACAAAGTAAAGTAAAGTAAAATGAAGTAAACTAAAAGAACGTGGGTAAAGTAAATTACAGTAAAATAAAATAAAGTAAAGTAAAAAAACGTTCGCAAAGTAAAAAATAGTAAAAGTAAAACAAAAGGAAAGCAAGTAAATTAAACATATTTCAAGTGTGTTTATTGGTAATACATTCATACTGAAAATATTGTAAACGCACACGTAGTAACTCCAAGAGTACAATTATTGATACTTACAACGTGTATAATCTGTTTCAGCATTAAGCCAAACTTCACTGTCACTGGTTCACCGTTGTTCATCACCGGACGAACTTCGGCGCTGTAATTACTAAACAGATGCTGAAGCAGCTCTGGTTCGGAGTTATTGACAGGAACCACAGATCCTATTCAGCAAGATAGAGCCTTTATGTAGTCTTTTACATATAAGGGACATTTAACGTGCGTTCTGATTAGCTAATGAATGGTAAAAGTAGTGTTTATACTAGGAGCTAAACAGACTTGTTTCAGTCATAATTAATAGCGCGAACTGGTGATGGAATATGGCCAATTTCTTTGCTATATTTTTTTATTCTGTATATTTTTTTGTTCGTTGGCCTTAACAGTGCACAAGATCCAAAAGGGATTGAAAGCTACACCATTACTCAGTTATATCAACTATATTTTAGTTTACTTTATACCAAATGACGTCACCGAGCAAAAGGCATTCTGGTCTCAGGATATAGCCATGGATACTTATTCAAGCTCAAATTGGGACTTCTTTTAACGTGGTGGCTCTCCAATCAATTACAAAGCCAAAATTTATCAAGGCGAAATAGGTATGTTGAAGTGTTAAAGGCCTTCTTGTTGAATCAAGCTAGACACCTTTCAAATCACACACGTGCACTTTGCATACGCTACATGTTCCTTGGCTACAATGAACACATATAAACAGTGATTTTGTTTTCCGTCTGGATTTGTTTAGTACTGCTTTAATATATCTCAGTATGAGCTTGCAGGTCCTGATTCGATTTAATTCGTTTTACAAAGTTTTCATAAAAAAGGAACAGATATTATGCATAAGTAGTAACGGATGAATCAAAAAGGTTAAGTATACCAGAGATTTAACTACCCAAATGAACTTCTTGTAACAAGCCCGCCGAGACGCTTGAAATACGAAACCGGCATGTTTGGATTGAACGAATTAAATCGAATAAGGACCTGCAAGCTCAGGTGGAAAACAAAATCACTGTTTATATGTGTACAAATCCAAACATGCCAGTTTCGTGTTTCCAGTATCTCGGCGACCATGTTACAAGAAGTTCAAGCTGGACCTTTTTTATTCAACCGTTACTATTGAGACCACAAAGCTACTTCACGTTGTTATGCTTAAGACTCTATTCCTGTTTTATGGAAGCCTTATAAACGGTCGTTTTGTGCCTTTAGGCGATCGAGCCTTTGCTGACGTAATTGCTGATAGTTTTGTAATTATAGTGTCACAAGGTTCTTATTAGCCGATCAGTTATAGTAATAATAATAATAATAATAATAATAATAATATTAATAGTAATAATAATACTACTAGTAGTAGTTGTAGTAGTAGTAGTAGTAGTAGTAAATAATAGCAAGACGGGTTTAATTTTCTTGATTAGTTGAGGCTCTCTAGCTTCATCAAACTCGGTTTATCCACTGCTATGCTCCAATGCAGGTTGCCTTTTACTTTTTAAGCTAAATTTTCCAATGGTTCCATAGCGGTTTAAGCTATACACAACATTTTAAAACTAAAATTTTATTTTATTTACCAGATACTTAATCCTTATACTTTGGAAATATCTATAGAAACTTCGTACTTCCCTTCCTAAAATATTCTTATTTAATACGCAACAGTTCCGAAATGCTCCTGATTTACCTATAAGATATAAGCAATAAGTAGAATTCGTAACAATTAGCTTAAATCCAACTTTAAGCTCAAAATGTAAAGAGGTCACATAATAAAGCTTGGCTCGAATTCATTTGAAGTACTAACGTCCCTTATTGTTTCAGCACTGTATCTATACACAAACGTCACTTGCTAGTACACTCAATGTGCACTCATTGTGGTTAGGGCGAGCCTCAAAAAGTGTATAAAACATTTTAAAGCTGAACAGTCTCAGCACAAGCTTACAAAACGGGGTCAATACATAACTACATCTGAATACATCTGAGACGGATTGAAAGAAGAGTCCGAAAAAGGTAAGGTCGCCCATGACGACCCAGCCGACCAAGAGAAAGGTCAGTCCGTTAAAAGGAAAACTAACTGACACAGTTGATGGTGTAAAGTGACGTTGGTTTCAAGATGATTGATAAGTATATTTAAATTTACTGATTTGAAGACCCGGATAATTCTATTTAGGATTTAAGATTGGTTAAGATCACCTTTCTTCAAATTACCTCCAACTTTTATCAGGTTAGTATCTGATCTCATCTCCGTGATATCAAGTGTTTCTCTGATGAAGTTCCCATGACAACAAAACTATCAAAGGTGGTTATGCTGACATCGCCTGATAAAAACTGATTCAAGTCTGAAGTGGTTCCGCCGAAATGTGCTGCTTTGGTTGTGTCAAAAAATCTGTTTCAGCCTATAGTCAGGTCTAAACAGCGGCAATGAGCACTCAGATTCTTAAGTCTAGCTGAAACAACAACAACAACAAGACCAACAAGCACTCCGCAACTGTTCGAGATATCAGTGCCAATTATAAATAAATATTTTTTAAATTTGAATGTCATTCGAGAGGTAAAACGGAAAAGTATTAACGAAAATTTTAAACATTTTACAGGAATAATGTCTTGTTTCTAACGTTTTCAAAACCAAATTAACTTCTACATTTTTGAAATGAGTATTTTAAAAACGGCAAGCATTATTTATTCCTTATGGTTTGATATAAAACGAAAAAAAGTAAAGTTAAATATAAAGCTATAAAACAACGTACACGACGCCTGAATAACAAACTATACACGTAAACTGAAAATAGTATATTAGTTTACAACTTATATATGATAGTTTAAACTCCCTTACCTGAAGAAAACGTTATGTCCCAGAACCCAATTACTACGAGAAATCCAACAAACAGCATAGTGCAACTATTCACTTTTAGTTGTCCCTGAAAATGAAATCGGTTGCGAGTCGAATGAGTCAACGGATAGATGTTATAGCAATATTGTAAAGAATTCACCCTTTTGAGATCTAAACTGCGTACCTTCTGCAGTGAGTTTACATGGCAATCAGCCAACAAACACACCAATGTTCTAAAAATATTGACAAAATAAACCTTCGACTCAAGTACATTTGGGGCCGTTCGCGCCAAGAGCTCTCTTCTAGTAACTTCAATTAACAAGTTATGGTTTTCTCGGTTGCTATATTTGAATTATCCCCAACTATATTTATTATTCATAGCTTCTTTCATTCTTATGCAAACTATGTACATCTAAGTCCGTTAAACTAATTCGTTTTAGGAACATTTAATATTTTCGTTAATTGTAATCCTTAAAACTTCTTTGGTCGAAAGATTGAACAAAACTTTTAATTTTGAGTTTTGTAAGCAAGTTTCAAATATTTATATTTTTTTATCACTCACTTCCTTTCATTAAGCTCAAGATATTAGCTGTTTACTACAAAGCAACTAGAATTTGTTTCTCTTTCACAATTGCTTAAATTATGTTACAACCGCGAAGATCTTATCAAGACGTTCTTGCTTATAACCGCGGTACAAAATCCGTCATTATAATCGTAGACTTTGTTTCTTCAAACTCCTTTTGTCATCCAGCTTTAATAATATCAATCTGCGCTAAAAGTGCGCGCCGTGTTGTTCAAACTTGTTAACCGTTTACCGTTTCGTTGAATTCGCAAAAAATTTAACTTGGAATCCACCGACTCGCATAGAAATAAGCAGGATAATATTTACTCACTATATAAGACCTATTTTTTGTACATAAGTTCTTTACTAACTTATACGTTTGCTGATAAGATTAGAAGAGGCAATATCAACCATAATTGCCCACGCTATTTACCGCATATACAATAATACCTGCTATCGTGATCATACCACCAACTTTAACAACATAATTATCTTTTCTTCTTTAAATATTAATCTTCTGCTTCCATCTCTTATTTGTGCTATGACAGGTAGCCTGCTATCTCTATGTATGTACAGCGTATCTATTACTTTTACAAATTTTATTTTCAAGTGCCAAGCAGAGATTGTTGCTGTCGCTTGTTGCAGTTGTTGTAAGAGACACATTATTAGCCGTTGTAGATATATACGTATAGAAAAGTTCATACAATTTGTAGTAAGAGTCAAAACAATGTTGATTGAAAAATATTAAGATATAAAAAGCTTTTTAGAGTTTATCACGATTGCATTGGAAGTGTTGCTACTGTCACACGTCAGTGTTGCTGCCAGTTCATAGGTGAAATCATGTATAAAGAAATATTGTTATTATAATCATTATTGGTTTGTGGTTTTCCACTCTTTCCATTTTACATTGCTTGCGGTCAAGTATTCACGGGTGGAAATGTTTTTAATTTGTTTATTTTTTTGCTTATCAGTGAAATACAGAGAAGTATATAAATTATAAACAGTCTTAATTGAAAACGGTTAAGAAAGCTTAAAACTGCGCACGAATAGAGATAAATTGCATAGATTTTTAAACCAGATGCAATCTGGCTGGTCTTTGTTTTTTTTTTAAAAAATGTCGAGATATTTGTACCGCGATATATTTCCACTGGCGAAACGGAAATTTTAGCATAATTTACAGACACCGAGAGTCATAACATTGAACACATCTGATTTGTCATGTTTTTGTTTTATCAACTCTGGTATCAAAAGAAATATTAAAATGCATGAAGCTGTTGCTGATTTCTTCACTAGATACAGTTTGGAAATGACTAAACACACACACACATCACCTTCGAAAGAAACGGTTCCGCAGTAAAGTTTTTTTTGACGCTTTTGCCTGTTAATGCTCGTTCTCCGTTGGTCAGTCATTATGCTAACATGGTTTCACAGTTTTATGTGAGCTCGTTAGTTTGTTGGCCATAAAAACCACGATAAATTTTGCTTTAACTAGAAAGAATTACATCAATTCCAGATTAGTGCAATTTTTTACTGTTACGCAAAATCATTTTTAAATTTCAAATTACAAAGAATATACAGTCTGATAACGAGGAATGCATCCACCCGCTGTACATTGTAACCTCTTAAAGCAATTTAGGTGTCTATCATGATAGTCTGGTAGAATTTAATTTTGTTTTAGAATTATGTTTTGTTTTTCAAGAATTTAAGATATATGCAACTGCAGTTGCGCGCAGATTATTATTGATAGATAAGCTTTTTCGTTTTGAACTTTTTTGCTACACCAAATCTCGGTCCAGATAGTTTTGCGGATCCCTCTGAACTCTTCGATGATAATTGAAACAATTTAAATACTTAAATCAGTTGAAGAGCAGACTCCTATTCAATCTTTTTCGTTGTGTCTTGTTAGAGACCATTCTTGTTCTGAAAAACTACTGAGGACATATTTTGTTTTAGGAGTGAGAAACAAACAGTTATTTTTCACTTAACAAAAAATGTGATGCAATGGTCCTTCTGTAAATCGTTTCCGCTCTAAAAGTTATGAAAGGGACCCAAGAATAAAATTCTCCTGATCGATGTAACCAGTTGGTAATTCTCCAAATACAAAAGGAAGACAAGCTGCAAACTGAAGTAGTGCAAATATTTTAATGTAAATTTGCAACAAAATGTAAAATTAAAGCAAGTTTCTTGTGGAAAACGTATTTAGCAGATAAACATGAACTTTCAGTGGCAAATGATTTTTGTTGGTAAAGTCTGCCGTTTGTGAACTGCTTAACTAACGTTAATGCATCTTGTATTTAAATGAGCAGATGTTTTTGATGAGATTCTTTCTAATTTTCCTCTACATTTTTAATGCACAGTAGACAGAATATATTACAATAGGAAGACATTGACATTACCGCATTTTGCTACCACTGAGTAAGTTGTTTGAAGACGTTTTACGGCCTGAAGCATTTTGGCAACTTTTGTCATGCAGAGATTTGCTGGAGGTGTAATTTTACTGTTCCTTTACGCAACGAATATATCAGGTTTGTCAAGTCAATTATAATTATTATATGTTGTTCAGTACCAGTTCAATGCAAAACATTTTGCACAAGACTTACAACAGCGCATTTGTCAATTCAATTGCTCTAGAGTTTACAGCCTGAGACATCAAGTTGTTAAATCATGTGAGGTCAGCTGCGTAGAATCACTATGAAGAGAAACGTTTGTTCAAAATTACCGCAGAGCCAGTGTTTTGTCAGTACAACCGCATAACACTTTACAAACCAGAACAGCACAGCGGGTTTTGTCAATTTAGGTGCAATAAAGTTTACAGAGCTTCTCCCAAATTCAAATGTAGAAAAAATTTGATCATAGAATATCAAATGTAATTTATTCCGTGAGGCGCACCTAAAATGTTTTTGTGTTGTCGTTGTTTTTCTTCATTAACAGCCAAACAAATGGTGGTAAACAAAACTTAAGCTTTCTCATGGACGATATCTACAGTATTTGCAGCGATCTTGACGTTGTTAACTTCTTATCTTGACGTTCAAAACTTGCCTCTTTCGAAGAATTCGTAGGTTCTCACACCTCCAGACTTTTGTTGAACGTTTTTAGACTTATGTTGACCGTTTCCCTTTCTCCTTTCGTCCGTTGCTCTTCCTAATGCAGAGCTTTCCTGAAGCAATTCGCTGGCATTTTTCTTGTTTGATTGGTATATAAGAATGTTGTAGCATATGCGTAATAATATTGTTTGTTGTAACTGCAAAACTTCAAAGCGGAATTGTACTTGCCTAATTATGTTTAGTCTTGTGAAAAACAGCATCTTTTATGATAAATATTGATGATAGCAACAAAATAAAAACATGACGTTTGTCAAAATGGTGGAAACTCCCACATTGTAGAGAACTTGTTAAAATGCAACCTCATACCCAAACGGACCCTTTCGCTTGCGGAACTCTTCGTGGAAAGAACAAATACCGGCTCAAAATTGTACCTGGCGTATCATCTGCCCTCTCCTTCGTAAAACTAATCATTCATTAGCTCCCAACTGTTAGCGTATTTTAGGCACCGTTGGGCTATCGTACTTAGTAATTTCGTTGAATCATTAACCCTTCAACCTTTAGGGTTTTAGAGAATCACCATGCAATTAGTGTTTATATATGAAGGGAGGGGGTTCTTTGAAATCTAATCCCTCTTGATTTTTTTAAGAGCCAGCAAATTTGGCCGAGGCTCATTGTTCTTAATTTTTTGAAGATTTGAGCCTGAATTTGTTCTTTAGTTGTTCGTATTTCTATATTTGGTTTAAATTGAATAAAAACTAAGCCTAAGGTATTCCAATACACGTATTAGAAAACAAATTGCTTGGCGGGTTATTTTTGATCAATTCATCTTCGCGGATTTATCATGGATTCGCTGAGTCATTTTCCCAAGACGATTTCTAGTGATTATCTCAGGATTAGAATTTTAGCTATCGAGTCCGAGCCTCAGCTTGTTTTTAAGTTGTTCTTAAAGTGAGGCCAATTTGAGCCTCGTTGTTCTTATAAAAAAGGCGTGTGTTTGACATGCAAGCAGCTTTAGCCTAGCTTAAAACTTTCGATGACAACATAAGAACCATTGCTATGGCAACGGTTGCTGTCTTTCATATCGCCGCTATCTTGGGTTTTTCGAGATTTCATTTAAGCAGATTTGCAGCAAATTTTCTTAAAACGTAACTGTAAAGAAAAAAATGTGTATTTGTAAGCTCAAATGCTTGCATAAATATTCAATTGGACTGCAGGTACTGAAAGTTTAATTTAAATTACTAGGTCGGAAAAACCTTGAGGGTGGGGGGGGGAGGGGGAGGGGGGTTCTGCAGAAACCTCCCCTACAGCAACGTTTGAGGATTCAACATTTAGCATAAATGATGCAATGCACAGCCTTCAGAAACATAATTTTATTCGCCACTTGATTTACTGTTAGCTGGCCCAAAAAGTAAAATAAAACTAAAAATGGATAAATATATTCGTTATAGAACGCTTGAGGGTTTCTTTAGAAGTCTTAGATGCGCGACCTCTGACAGATAAGACTTAATGTCGATTTGGTGACATAAAAGTTTACTTTACATCCTCTATTCAACTCATTTATAACCACTATGCCATATACTTATACATCTATAAAGCTTTTTACATTTTACATTTTATGCACGAGATCTAACAGATAAGACTTACCACAGTTTGAAGGCAACCATTACTACAAATTGAAATGGTTTATAAATTATTGTTGTTTTATCCCGCACATGATACACGCTCTTTTGTAACAATTAAAAAATTTTGGCCGAGGCTCATCGCTTTTAATTTTTTTTGCGATTTGAGCCTCAGATTGTTCTTAAGTTGTTGTTATTTCTATATGTGGTTTAAATCGAATAAAAACTGAACCTAAGGTGTTGCAATATATGTATTGAAAAACGGATTGCTTGACGGATGTATGTTTGATCAACTCATTCCCGCGGATTTATCGTCGATTCGCTGAGTCAGTTTCCTGAGATGATTTCCATGCAGTGATTATCCCAGGCAATGACAATGATTAAAAGAGAAGAACTGTGTATTGTTAAGTTAAAGATTGAGGCTCAGTAAAGTTTAAAAAATATAGTAATCAAGCCCGAGCCTCAGCTTGTTCTTAAATTTGGCCAATCAGAGCCTCATTCTTACAAAGTTTTCTTTTAATAAAAAATAAGCGTGTATAGTTGCATTTGTGTAGCTAAAATGTCTCACGGGAAAAATTCTCTTTATTTTTTTTCTTTATTTTTTTTCTTTATTTTTTACCTCATTTTTATAAGGATTGAATGCGAATGAATGTTTTTATAACAAAATATTAAAAAAATAGCAATAGGTTAAAACAGTGGAATATAAAACAAAATGCCTAGAACTTTTAAGTTTAAAAACGAGTGCTTACAATCAACAGGGACGTTGGCTGTAGTTGTATATTCGGAAATCAAGTTGGATATTTATCAACAGTTGAATTGCAATAATTATAATCTAAACTCGCCCCTTGAAAATTACTGATAAACCTACAAGTTGTTTCTGAATATAGTTTGTTGTTATTAATTCAATATTTTAATCATGATGAAAGTATAAACTAAGTGATATTTAAAATCCCAGGTCAACAAGAGCAAAGTGCTGAAGTTCGCTTGTTGAACGATGTATTTGGAAGGAGAAAACAAAATGTCCGACCTGTGAAGAACGCCAGTGACACGATTATGGTAACCGTAGAGTTTTTACTCACCCAGATTGTTGAGCTGGTAAGGAAATATTTCCCCCCGAATTATCAGTTTTTCCGATATATGTGACAGTGTAAGAATCAATATTTGCAGTTTTAGTCTTTTCCGTGAGTGTTCTCAAGGATTTTATCTTTACCACTGTTTAATATTCAAGTTCCCGAGACACTAAAATGAGAAATGAAACATTTTTAAATTAACAAATAGCAATAATATATAAACACTGAATATTTATATCGCGCATTTTACAATGAGATAAACTAAAATACGCACAAAAAGTACGTTCATACTAAACTTATAGGCTAAAATGTATGACATGTAGTTAGTAAGGAGTTAAAAAAATAGTTCTAAAACTCTATAAGAAAATGCATGAGTTAATGTCAAAACAATAAGAGGCGTGCTTAAAATAACAAGTTGTTAACATCACTTTAAAGTGTTTAGACTCCATGCGTCCTTAAAATCATTTGTCTCATTTCTTGTACCCTGGCTGCAAAAAGTTAACTCTCGTCTTTTGGCGATAAATTAATTCAATGAACGCATTGCCTTTGTTGTATTTTTATGTTTCAATTGATACTAAAACCACGAATGAGATAACATAGTTTTTAGCGATTTTTTAGGGTTTTGGAGCTGTCGGACTGCATGGCTTGACCCCATATACTGACCTTGGTATTGTCTCTAGGAATGTGCCTCAAAAGAGTGCAGAGAGTAGAAGGAAGCCTGTCATATTCTGAACTATGTGCTTGTAGAACGAATGCTATCAAAGTTAAGAAATAAGTATCCGCGTTGATCTAAACACGTTGATCGGTAGCAAATCTTGTACATGCGCCACTTCTAACACACGCTTTTTCAGTTGTAGGAACCAGTAAATTCTGACTGAAGTTGAACTGTTCTGAGTTCAAAGTGTTCTTAAGTTGTCCTTATTTCGAGATTAGTCCATACACTGGATTAAATGTAAAAAACAGTACAGTACATCGTCAGTGCGTGTAAGCTCTACTGTACTTCATGGTGTAAATTTGTTGCCAAATTTAGCATATTTTAAACGAAATACACAGGCCGGCCATACCTCTAGTGTTAACCGAAAGTTCTGTTTAACATGAAGTTGATGTTGTTTGTATTTTAGGCCCTTGGCTCCATGCGGAGAATAAGCCATCTGTCCATGAATTTCCAAGTATCTTCATTTCTGTCTCGCTGTTTCTTGGCCGCCTCTATTTCCTTTTGCGCTGTGGTTTCCACATTAAAGCTTGCCTCGTTATGCTGGTACTTTCCTTCCGCTTGGAAAGTCTTATCCAACTCCATTTCCGCTTTACAATTTGTTTTTCCATTGGTTCCTGCCACAATTCTTCGTTGGAACCATATCTAACCATCTGGTTCTGAATATTGTTCGTAGGCATCTATTGGCAAAGATCCCTGCTAGTTCTTCTTTGTTGTTCGCCACGTCTCACCGCCATACAGCAAACTGTTTTCACGTTGGAATTGAATAAAGTTGATGTTACCGTTTAGTTGAAGAAAACTTCATTTTTTGATAGAACGCGAGCATAAACTTTGCAAATTTTTTTTGTCTTTTTTCACTCGATAGAATACCGAAATTATAGACATCAGCCTGAGCTTGCTCTTAAATTTTGGGCAAAACTCAGCCTGGTCTTCTTATAACGTTTATTCTTATTAAAAAAAACTTGTAGCTGCTCCGGACTTTTGATAATTTGGGCCCTTGCTTCAAGGTAGAGTCTTAGCCAGGCTACTTCTCCAATATGTTCTAGACAAACGGCATCAGTTCTGTCTGCCCTCGAGAATGAATTAGAAGTCGGTAATAGTGATTTAGCTTTTACTTTTAATTACTCTGTTCGCCAAAACGTTTTCCATAGGGTTCTACTTTTGTGTTGTCCAAACATTTCTACTCTTTCCCCTCCCCCGTACAACGTAGAAGTAGTGGTTTGTTGTATCATGCTGCCTTATTCCATACAATATTCAGTTTGTGTAGGTGTTTTGTGTTGGTGTGTGTGTATGTATGTATGTAGGTCTGTAATGACCGTTCTTTCGACCGCAAAACCATTTCAAAAGTATGGTAAATGGGACTCCAGACTCGGTTAGTTTTCACTACTTCTAGAGTCCTAACACTCATACTATGGAATAACATTGACTTCCCCATGGAATAACATTGCATGACTTCCACATGGAAAAGAATCAGGAGTCACACGAATGGTTCCTCAATCTGACGCGGATTCGTCCTGTCCAGACTAAATTGTTGTGTACGATCACACGGTTTGTGCATGTTGTTTTCGGTCTCTGGCGCATCATATTTTAAAATGGACTACAGTTGCCTAAGAAAAGCATGCATGATGCTTCACAGCTTTCTCTCTGTGTAATGTTTCCTTTGAATCTATATCAGGAATATTTGAATTCATTGCCTATCATACAAACTGGCTTTTTCTTGCGACGGATGCTTATACTCTGGAATTTAACACCAAGCCACTCTTTTATTTTATTTTCACCTGTCTTGTTCAGCAGACAATGTTTTAAATTTGTACTGAATTTACCGAGTTGACTGTTGGGTTATATTCTGTTATTTCATTCATAGCTTCGACACTTTTAATGTTGAAACTAAAAACACAACAAAGACTATGTATTCATTAAACTATTTTGCCTTTGAAAAAGGTTCCGAATTGAAATGATAAGCTGAAAAACCACGGCAACATTCGTTTGAGACATATCTGATCAATCCGTCCGAGACAAATAGAGTAGGTACGAAACACCAACCCAACGCTATTCAACAGCATCGTTGTACTATATGTTTAGAACAATTCCTTTGTCATAGTGGCAATTTACGACAAGTACTGGAGAAATCGATAAGTTTGAATACTAAATAACTTTATTGAAATGACTTGAAAAATCGTCAATCAAACCACCTGTACCTGATTATCTATAGGATAACATCGTGAATTTACAAAGACGCTGGATTTGTCAATCCAATTTAAATCCCTTTGCAGCTGGGATATGGGATAAAAACAGTGCCAATATTACAAAAATCTAAAATAATTCGCCATAATGGCATTATTAGTTTTGTGATCTACGATGTCCTAAGGTTTCCAAAACTGTAAAGGAAACTAAGTCTCTAAACATTTTGAGCGAAGCAGGCGTAGCTTAGTTGGTTAGTGCGCGGCCTTCGGAGCTGGGAGTCCCCGGTTCGATCCTCTGCTCCGTGTAGCAGGAGCTATAAATACCCGTACAAAGGAGCTCTGACAGATGAAGGGAGGTAAAGTGCGCACTGAGGATCACAAGTTTATGAGTTAATTTAAAAGAAAACTGTCACGTGTTACCCTCGTTAAACAAGCCGCATGCTTTTAAGTGACTAGTTTAAAGTAGACTGAAACAGCGTATGCACCGATTTCACTTGTTCACTACAATTCGTACATTATTTTGTGAGGAAACATGAACTAGGTAAAGTAGAACGGATGCTCGCTATCTCTCGGCTCTAAAACGAGCTCGGATTTGGAGGCACATGCATGAAATACCAAGTATGACTATTTGGATTTGTACTGAAGACGATAAAACACTGAAATTTCTCACAACAAGCTGCCAATCATTCCACGTTAATAAAATGAGAGCAAGTAGTAAAGAAAAGGATCAGAAGTGTTACAAATAAGCTTCCTGATAAAAATGATCCAAAAAATTGATCTACATACAAATTATACACATAACATACAAAACCCAAACCAGGCGATATTCTGAGAAATGATTAAGCAAGGGAGAACCCGAAGAATGTTGTTTTCATGACAAGCATTCCAGAAGTAAAACGCAAAGTTAAGTTGTAAACTGATTGTATTGCCATTTACGTTCTAAGGTATCTGTGATTTAAAACGTTGATTTCAGATTGCAACAAAAAACCACAAAAATATTTCTTCTACTAATATAAGGATCCTTCCTCCCCTTTCTCCAGACGTAATCTCTACTACACAACCTTAAAACAAAACGCACATTTATTGTACAGTCAGCTGAATATGTTGTTCAACACAAATACAGTGCGCTACCAAAAGACCTTAAAGGAACTTTTCTTAAGTTTCAAAGAAGAAACTAAATTAAGCCTTCTTAAAATTGGCTCGAAAGCACATCGTGAACTGTTTTTGCTACTTTTCATTACTGTATGTTCCTTACTATTTTTTACTAATAAATTAATTGCAGTGCTTATATAGTGGTTTTTACTTAACGTCTCAAAGCGCTTGACGTACAATCATATATCCGGCGCCGATGACTACCATTACCACAACACCGGGACCACCCTACTCTTTGCGAAAGTGTGGGTTCTTTTATGTCCCCCAATAGAACATCGAGAGATCGACTAAACCAACGGCTTAACGTCCCTGTCCGCTAACGAAGTGGCAAAAGAAAGACGATGACAAAGTTCAAATCTCAACGAGATTAGGGGTTTGCCTGGGATCTTCTGGTTGGTAGTTAGACCGTATTTCAAAACTTTTTTGATGAAGTTTTACCAACATTATATAAAAGTCGAGATATAGCTCATTACATAACTAAAATTGGGTTTTTTGGGTTTTTCTTCGCTTTACAAGTTTTATGATGTCCTAAAAAAATTGTAGACAAAGTGATAAATTGACGAATTAAAGACCTATCGAGTAGAGCTAGTGATAATTAACTTTTTGTTGAGATAAACTAACCTGATGTTTTTGTAGGACTCAAAACATCAAATGCTAATCTCCCAAGTTTGGATTAGACTGGTAAGTTGAAGATCATTCATCCTGTTTGCTTAAACACTCTCTACGTAGTATGTTTTATTACGAAATCTTAGATTAAACAGTTTTCTTTCATGTCTTCATTACCATAACAATAGTTTCCAATGCCCACGGGAAAGTTCTTCAAATTTTGCTTGTTTGAATATACTTGTTTTTGAATATACTGACTCAACTTTTACAATGTCTTACTTTCGAGACTTAACTCGTTTCATTCCGTCTAATCTTTATAAGACTCTAGGTTTAACAAGGTTTTTTAGTATTGAACACCTGCAAGTTCATCTATAGCTTGATTTTCTCTTCAAAAACTGTTACAGTTAACAGTAATAGTATTAGGACGGAGTGGCTTTGAATTCGGTCTTTATTCATAAGAGTTATAATAAAATTGAACAACTGCAAAGCGGGAGTCCAATTTGTTTGTCACGAGATGATTACAAACTGAAATGGAAAAAACAAAGTCCTGTTACCAATTTTTCATAAACATTACAATTCTGAGAAAAAAAACCATAACAAATCGGTTTGACTAAAATTTACTGTAAATTAAGAAGTGTTGATATTGAGTGAGGAAAACATCCATTTTATTTGCTGCCACAGCTGGTCAGAGGTAAATTGTTGAGCGTCATGGTTATAACTATCTTACTTGGGATTGGTTCATGTGCCAAAAAGTCAGACTGTGATTGGTTCATTTAGGCGTCCGACGACAAGCTGGTAATGAACAGTAACCTGTAACAGGCTCACTGCAACCAACCTGTCGACAAACAACTTAATAAAAAATAGAGGTTCATTAACCACTAAGATTTGAGGAAATTGTAATTTTTGTGATAAAAGTAGGTATTCTCACACGAAGAAATAACAGCAACAAAACCATTGCTGAGCACTCTTATCAAGCACAATTTGTTTTATCAGAAGAAACAAAATCACAGGAGGTCAAAATCTATTTTGTTCTATTCTGTTTTAGTCACGTTTCCGAGAATCCTAGCTGAGCAGCTTCGAAATTGATCCAGCATCAGTTTTCGAATGTTAACTCTTCTAAGGTTTATTGGAACTTGAGTAAAATATTTTATACTAAAATGCAATTCACGAGTATATCTAATACTTTTTAAAAGTCGGATCCGCATTATTCATTGAAAAAACTCGTTTGTTCGTTAACAAAGATTTTTTCCTATGGCAGAACTTGTTAGACTTGAAACAGTGAGGAATATCTACTAATTGCAAAGCTAATATGTACTTTACATAGAAATAAAAGTTTGAGGTTGAAGTAAATCCAGAACATCATTACCATCTTAGCTCTTGATAGTAAATTATTTAACATGTTCGCCATTAGTTTGATTCAAAACTGGCGCCCAAACCATACCAAGGGTAACATCGTCTTCTATATTTTTTTTAACATTAATATATTTGCCTCACTTTTCAAAGCATCTATAGCGACTGATATTATACGAATTTCGTAGTTCTGGAACAACCCTTTTCTTGTGTGGGATCCACGGAAGTATGAAGGAATCGACATGTTGACCGTTAAGCCGTCTGACATTTGGATACCGGACATCACAGTCTACAACGTGTAAGCAGCTTCAGCACTTTTTATCCATTTTTTTTCTATTATGTTGTTTGCCAAATTCAAAATAAGAAACTTAATATCGGCTTTTAATGAGTACTTTTTGCAAGGAGTCTCTTAGATCTAGAAATCAGAAGGCTTTTGTAATCAATTTTCGATTCAACCCTTTTAATTAATCGCTAATCATTTTGTTGCAATACATGTATATTTAACTGCCTTGCGTTTTCTCCCGGGGGGGAGCTCCCAAATTTTTGGGGCGGGGAAGCTCGTCATACATGTTAAGGGTGAAAATTCAAGGATTTGGAACCGCTTAGGGTGCCCAAGAAGAAACTTTGACATTTGCATACAAAGCTTTATTAGTATCATACAAACAAAGACATAAAATCGCAGCCAGTGTGGAAAGTATTTGATGATAGTTGTTCAGTTAATTTCGGTTAGAAATGTTTTTGAATAAGTTATCCGCTAAACACGTTGATAAAAAAAAAAATGATTAACTATACTTGTAGCTCCAAAAGTATAGCTCTGCATGATGTAAGAAATATTCCCACTGAAGTTTATTTAATTAAACCTAGAAAAGTCACACGAACACTTGAGGGAGGGTCAACCGCACCCCACACCCCCCCCCCAACTGATTGACATGAAATTTGGTGGATATGATCAGCTTCCTTTGTACTTTTAATTAAGCGAAGTCATGGCAACGGTGATGAGAGAAATTCTAAAATTTGGCCGCTATCTTGGATTTTTTAGTTTCTCAGATTGTATTAAATACTGAAAATGTTTGAAAACCATAATCATTTAGTCACTCTTTAGCGAAATTTTGAAGTCAACTGACTTGTCGTGATGACGCCATCTTCTGTGACGTCATCTAATTTGCGTCAAAAGACGTGTTAACAAAGAAAAAACAGCTCTACTAAAGCTTTTGTTATTCGGTTAAGACGCAAAAATTTAAAACCGTAAAAAACGAGGGGGTCAATTTGATTCCCCCTCCCTCGAGGCTTCTAGGGTTAATTTGAGTTTTTGTTCTTATATTTTAGGGTTGGTGAAAAACACGAGAAAAGCCTTTTCAATGCGCTGGATACAAACATTATGGTGATGTTTGACGGCCAAATCAAATGGCTAGCGCCCGCAGTACTCAAAACCGATTGCACGATCGATATCGACTTTTTTCCCTTTGACAACCAAAAATGTCCTATTAAGATTGCTTCTTGGATTCACGACACACGATATATAGATTTTCAGTTGAAAAATAGAAACAGGTAAGTTGACGCCATAATTTGTTATTTTTAAGTAGATAGATGGATGGATGGATGGATGGATGGATGGATGGATGGATGGATGGATGGATGGATGGATGGATGGATGGAT
>JAOBYE010215101.1:0-11022 GCA_025403585.1 Parazoanthus swiftii
GAACTAAATAACTACTATGTACAAGTAAAATCCTAAATGGTAAATAGTATACTATTACTAGCTAATAAAAATATAAAGTTTAAGACAAAACTGTAAGAACATACACCCTATCATTACTAAAAACCTAGATTATTATACACATGTGTTGCATTGGCTACGATACACCCTCTAGTCTGTTTAAATATGATTATGAAAAATTGCTTTGTACTTGTTAAATTCCCAAACCAAATTTTGTGATCTCATACTTACTCCCGCCCGTTCCACCACCACCACCGCCCCCTGGAAAACATGAAAATCCCTCATCAATTTCATCTGCCGACGATACTAACGGCTAACAATCCAGACCACTTGCCGCGAGTCACCATAACTCACTATCATTTAGAAACAGTTGATACTTACTAAGAATCAAGATTTTGGACCGCTAGTACAAGCAAAGCAAGTTGTGGAGAAGACTTGTTGTATAGTACGTCCTCACTACTAAGAGGAGACCTTTTGTGTAGTGCGTTTTATCATTTGACAAAGTACGTCTGGTCCACTTTCCTTCGCTCTTCGCTCTTCGTTTCCCCGGAGCGCAGCGAAGAGCGAAGAAAAACGACGGGGCCAGAACTGGACTAAGATTCGTTTCGCCTTCTTATTGGTTCTTGAGCGGTCTTGATTCCCCGTTGTGCCCACAGGCACTATAGGTTATTGTCAATGACCTATGCGCGCGCATAACCGGATGTGCGAAGTAAAGAAGTTTGCATGCACGGTTTTATTGTTATTTTTAGAATAGAGCAAGGCCTCAGTTTGATATTTCCGGTACAGACCTCACTCTCGGTTAATAAGTAGTTAGTAATTTTGACTAGCGACATAATTGACGGAAGGGCAACCGGAGGAGCTTTTAGGCAGTTATCAAGGGTCAGTTGTGTCACCGTGAAAACGGGCATGGCGCAAGCATTGCAACGACGGAAATGCTAACACAAGGATCAAACACTTGCTCTGCTTGAACTTCTGTCCCTACCGTTCCTCGCGAAAACAGAACACTATACGTAGACGCAAGGGAAATGTTTCGGTGGTACAGTGCTTCAGTTTTATTGCTGCGCGCGAGCGCGCGCGCTACATATTTGCGTCGATGCCGATCCTTTTAGAGATTTTTTGTTCCTTGGACGTGCGGGCAGGTCTTGAAAAATAGCCTCGATCACATGTTTGGCGAATGTGATCACATGCATCGAAAAGTAATCGAACTCTCAGGTCAAATGGGCCACATATGCAAACTTAGTGTCGCTAAATATGCGAACCTCAAAATTCTCTCATATAAGGTGTCGCTAAGTATTCATATAATAAGATGTGCCTGGTTTGAGCAACTCAGTTGGCATTGAGTTATCACTCGCCGCACTTTCATTATCATTAGTAATTACTCGTTTTAAATATTTCAATAACCAAGGGTAGACGAGCTCCTGCAGAGTTCGCGAGAGCAAATAAAAATCTTTTCTGTCAATGCAAAACCGAACAATCGGAACAACCCTAGCCAGCGATGCAGACTCTAGGTCCAATTCCCAGATCGTTTTTGCTGGGCCTAAACATAATTTTAAAGGCCGTAACTGGAGGCTGCGACTACGTACAGATCCGTTAAGCTTGTTCTTTGCGTCACTTTGTCTGGAAGAATCTGTGGGACGATTCGTAATTGGTCCAATATAACAGGCAAGCTGAATGGCTTTTACATAAAACAAGAGATGTGAGTGAGAGGTAAACATCCAGCTAGAGAAAGTTTCGTTCGCGAACAGACAAATCGAAATACGGTTAGCACAGTTCTGTGCCTGTAATGGAATTAAAATGACGTTCAAAAACATGACACTACTAGTATCCAACTTTCTGGCTCTATAAAGAAATGAATCAGGAAATAAACTGAGAAATTAAGTTGGAAAATTACAGGAAACGATTGGTCGAAGATTTGCTACAAAACAAGAAATGCTGAAAACTGCAAAAGACGTTGAATAAACAATTACAAAAACAATCTACAGCGAAGAAAATGAAGACATGAACATGAAATGGCAGTGATTAATGCTAATTGGTATACTGGCCCTTCTGGGCTGAACTCTTACAAGCCAAAGTAGTTCATGCAAAGGGTTTTAATGTTCGGGTGCAACTTACCTCCACCGTTCTTCTTGCTGTTGATCCACTCAATGAAGGAGCTGACACGAGCGAACACGGTGAAGTGATCAGTGCGGCAGTCCTGGTGACCCCAGCTGACAGCTCCCCTCAGAACATATCGTCCGCCTTCCGCGCAGACAAACGGGCCACCACTGTCGCCTTGGCAACCACCCTTCAATAAACAAAAACAGTGTTCAGCCCTTGTGACCCAAACTGACGCCACATCTCGGCATCCATGCTCTACCTTCCTAGCGATGCACAGACCACACTTTCGTCTTGGCAACCAACATTCAGTAAACCGAATTAGTGTTCAGTCCTAGTGGCCCCGACTGACAGATATTGTGAAGATAAAAACTGCTACACAAATTTTATAGTAACACAAATAACAAAAAAAGGTTGTAGCAATAGTTGTAGTGCAGCAGACTGAAGTACGAGCTAGAGATTGCAGCTTACTAATAGAACTTCAAAACTATCGTCAGTGTTGGCATAGACAATTACAAAACAGCGACCGAATTGTGACTCTGATGAGAGCGACAATGTACCAACAGTTACAAGACAGCGACGAATTTCTGGTAGTGATAACAGTGACCGTGTTGAGAAAATTTCTAAACAGCAACAGAATTGTGGGAGTGACAATAAGGGGGACAATTGCAAGATAGAAACAGAGTTGTGCCAGTGAAAAATGTGATAGTGTGGGATAAATCACGACATAGCGACAGAGTTGTAGCGGTGACAGAGCTGTGGTAGTGACTGCTAGTGTGGAGAAAAATACGAAGACGGCCACAGCCGGAGTTGTGGCAATAATGGCGGTGACAGTGTTGGCAAAAGTACGATAGAGTTGTAGTAGAGATGGCAATGGTAGTGTGGGGGTAATTGCAAAACAGGAACATAATTGTAGTGGTGACGGAATTGTAATAGATGGTCGTGGCATGCAGGGACAACTACAAAACGGCGACAGCATTGTAGCTGTGATTGCATTTTTTGTAAATGATATTGCAAGGACTCGGCGAAAATCAAGTAAAAACTACTTTTGCTTTTCTCTTTTCTTTTTTTATCCTCTCATTCGTGTTATTTTGTGTACGAAAGAACTAGTGCGCGAACGGAGCGAACTACAGACTCTAACAGTGTAAGTCAAACTAATAACAGGGAGTTGCTCTATCGTCGTTTTCGCGCACATTTTCTACAAAACCCCAAACCTAGTCTGTGCTTTTCACTGTACATTGACTTGTTTTACTCGACGGTTGCAAGGTGCAGTGAATTGTCTTCTCGATTGAGTCTTTGGTTTTGAGATTTCCTGGCCATCGTGGCATGGTTGGTTGCCTAATACCGGTAATATGACAGTGATGGTTTATATCATGGTAGTGTCGTGACCGCCAGTACAAACGTATTCCTTTGTAACCTACCTTGTCTTTTCATCCAGAACAAATTAGGATTCCCTCTGTGTCAGAACTAACCTGCCCTGTCCTTCAGCACAAATCATCGACCTCTCGTCCACAGGAACTAGTCTGCCACTCACTCACTCACTTGCTGTTCTACCCACCCACTCACTCACTCATCATCATCATCACCATTGCCATTACCCTCACTCACTTAGTAACTCACCCATCTTTCCTTGTCCTCCAGCACAAATCATCGACCTCTCGTCCACCGGGACCAGCCAGCCGTTCACTCACTCACTTGCTCACCTACTCACTAATTACCCTTACTCTCACTTTCTCACTCACTCACCTTTCCTTGTCCTCCAGCACAAATCATCGACTTCTCATTTACAGGGATCAGCCTGCCGTTCACTTAATCAATTGCTCACCAACTCACTCACTCACTCATCATCACCAATACCATTACTCTCACTCACTCACTCATTCACTCACCTTTCCCTGTCCTCCGGCACAAATCATCGACCTCTCGTCCACAGGAACCAGTCTGCCGTTTACTTGAGAACACTGAGAATGTGCAGCAACTGGAAGCACGGCCTGTTGGAGAACATCTGCTGCACTGCCACCGCCCACCGTTCGACCCCACCCTGCAAGAATTCCAAACATTAACTGGTGAGCCACACATATTGCTATCTTGAGTACCTCATAACCTTATTCTGTTAACACTGTGTGAACAAGTCAAACTTGTTTCGTTTGTCATCGCACATGTTGCCCCTCCTTCAGTCCTCACCTGTGATGTAGCAGTTAGAGCCAGATGGAGCCCTGCTCCCCGCAGGGGGGAGGCAGACAGTGTTCACCTTGTCACTGAGCTGAACCGGACGTTCTAGTCTCAGCAATGCCACATCATTCCTAAAATGACGCATGCTGAATTGTTCGTGCTTGAAGAGTTGGGTGAGGCGGTACTCCTGTTGTACGGACGTGCTGCCTGTACGCCTGTGGGCTCCTACACCAAAACACAACAGTTAGAATACTGGTCTTGATCTGTAAACAGTAAATTAGAAACTAAAGAGGAGATGGCTATGTGACTATTACTTCAAAAGAATGCCAGGTTTTAAAGGTAAAATGCGAATCGCTACTGTTTTCTATTTGACAACTGCCAAGACTTTGATTGTGAGTTCTAAATTTGTTTCCGCGTTTACCTAAAAGCACTGCATTAATAGTTGAATAGAACTATTTAGAAAATGCTGATAACAGCAGCTATACTCTGAAAATTGAAGCACACTGACCAACTACTACGGTGTATCCTCTGGGAGAGGGGTTTCTGTCCACACAATGGGCGGCTGTTAACACCAAATCAGGCTCAATGAGAGAACCACCACAAATATGGCCTCCGTTCACACGCAGGGAGATCTGCCACGGCCAGGAATGGGGTGATGCGTCTTCCCCATTCACGACGCGAGCCGAGTACGGCCTCTGTCCGCATCCTAAACGGAGAAAGAGCATTATTAGTGGAAGGAATCATACTCCCAAATCAAACTTTTTCTCTCTAGCTGCACTTTGGGACAAGTAACTAGGTCACATATTTTCTATATTTATGGCAGTTGTATCATTACTTACAAATTGAAACTACACAGACAACTGTGATGTCGCTTAAAGAAGAGGAAATTCAGTAACTGATCAACAGTAGGATACCTAAAGTGTGTGCAATTCTACAGTTTGTTTTGGTTACTTCTAATTGGACAATATTTTGGGATTCCTACGAATGGTTCACTATCTTGTCGTTTTTTTTAAGCGGGAGACGTTCGGATTGCGTCGGTCCATCGAAAAATAATGAGAGTTGGTGAACTTATTTTCGAACTGACAGTACACATAAGTCTCAAATGCTGTCCAAACCAACATATTTAACTGTATAAAACACCGCATGATCTTCAATCGGCAAGGTACTTACCCTGTGAGGGGGAGAGACTGGAGAGCGCCAGCAGGAGAACCAAACAGAGATACATGTTGTACTGGAGACCAGTGTAAGTGTCGCCGCAGCAGCAAGTTTAACTAATATAAAGAACTTTTGTTTGTACATTTGTTCAACTTTGCAGACACCAGGCGTGATTGGAAATGCAAACGAGTCACTCAATCCGAAAGGCTGATTAAACAAGTGGCGCAGGTGTCTTAACAGCATCTGCTTTGTGCAAAAAGTTCACTGCGTTGTCTGGATATTATTTTTTTTTTGTATGTGTTTCATTTTTTTGATCGGTCTTCCTTTAGTTTCGTGGGGAAAATACTCAATAGCAAAAAACTTATATTGTGGGTAAATAACAACAGAAAACATATTTTTCTTCATCAAACGTTGCACCTGTGAAAGTACGGTTTGTATCTTAGCTACAGTCACGCAACTTTCGGCAGAAGGCCGCCATATTTTATGAATAACACTTTTATGTCTCCCGGCCTGAATTTCATCCCGAAAACTGCATAACAAAACACCCGCAACTTTTCAAAACTGTTTCATTTTTCTTTAGAGAGCAAGTAATCTTATCGACAGTTAGAGAACCAACAACCCTCTCGTCAAATCAGCCCTGGGAAAGAACGAACTCAAAAGTGAAGATTTACGAAGTCTCCAACAAAACATATCCCTACAAGAAATGTTACAGTGCAGGCGGAGCTTGGTATGCTTTTGTAACGGATCCACTAAAATACGTAAATTATAGAAAAGTTGCTGATAGAAATCACTCCTTTCTTCAAATAACATTAGAGAAATATAACTTGTCGCGGGTTAAAATTATTGGATCAGTTATCTCTACTAAATGGCGACTAACTAAACAAGTGATGCGGTTTTGTCAGACACCTTTCCGTTTCGTCGAACCAAATACCCACCGGGCGCAGCATTGTTTGTGTTTAACCGATGGCATCATAGACAGTGTCTGGTATCAAGATGTTGGAACAGCAGTGTGTTTGCACATTTGGTGTATAAGAGACAGACCAGTCCGTGGATCCGATACATGCGTGATTGCAAGTGGCGACAAGTCACTCACTCAGTACACCTGCCCAAACAAATCTCCCAGGTGCAAGATGTGTGCCTTGACTTTCCGACTTGTCTACGCGATAACAAATAATCTCGTGATGGAACTCAATAGTGATGGTGTATTCGACCGTGCGCGAGTGTTCGAAGGTATCTCATATTTCTCTCTAGGGAAACTGAAATTTCTTCATTGGACCAACTTTTTATGAACACTTACTTCTTAAAAATAGTTTTGTAAACGGGATCATACGACTTCTTACGAATAGGGAAAAAATAAACCTTCAGTTTGAAGAAAGCTATATGTACCACTACGATATGGGAGTTTTACAGAAATTTCAGACAAGACGGAGGGTTAGTTCCAAGATTTTTAATGAACGGAACCTTCTTTCACGTTTGAACTCAGTGGTTACTTTCAATTGCTTTAATAAATCATTTCATACCCGCAGATAGCTGTGTATTACAACATTCGCACAGGCGCAAAAACAAGTAAGTAAATGGTATTATTTTTGTCCGTCGCAGACACTTTCAGTTTCCACTGGCTTACTGCTTGTCTCATTTAATTCCCTATATCGGAAGTTGTTTTATTTTAGACGAGACTGTAATGAAGAGCCTGGACCAACGGTCTGCAAAAATAGTACGCATCAAAGAAAGTTGCTACAAAATACGCTGAATGTGGCTCCCACCTATTTTCCATTTTGATGTGCCACTGAACTTTATGAAAGGCTTTCCCAAACATCATGATGGATTCGAACTAGTTTCTGTTAGCTGGTGTTGCAATAACGTTTTAGTTTATCAATCCTTATACTAATACCGGAAATTCTGTTTCCATGGCAATTAGTTAGGGCCTGAAACACCCCCTATTTTTAACATTTGATTTCATTTTACAAAAAAATTAGTCGCCAAAACCTTTTGACAGAATTTTTTAAAAATTTCCTTAAATGTCCTCTTTGATGTGCAAACAATTTTGATGTAAATAAAAAAGGAAGTTGTCCGACTAATTTTTGTGTAAAACGCAATATTATGCTAAAATTAAGGTGTTTTGAGGCCTTGTCAAGTTGTCATGGTAACATAAATTTTTTCGGTGGGAGAGCAAGAGTTGGTAAGGTTAAAAGTTATAGTAACACCAGCTATCAACAAGTAGGAGTTATCTACCTCTACAAATGAGTAAGCCTTTCATAAAGTTCAGTGGTATTGAAAACGGTAAAACTGTTTCGAGCCACCTTAATTGATTACCATGCAGTCTGATCGTGAATTAGGTCATGCGTTAAGGTACGTGTCTCATTGCCAAGATAATGAGCAAAGAACGCAAACATAACTCGGTTTTATGTCAAAATCAACACACTTCCTTTAGATATCATTAAACGTTTCATGCTACAGGAGAATGATTCAGTGAGCAATTCCGTATCTTTATGATTCAAAGTATCGATACCACACAAAATGAAAAGACAACTCCTCGGGAAAACAAAGAATGCTTGCTTTCTTCCCTGCAAATCAAGTTTACCGAATTCAAATGATCATTTCGTTGCCGTTGGTATAGACTCATAATTTACAATGGAAAACTAACTCTTAAAATATGATTAACCAAAACTAAAAAACTTAATTGAACAAACAGTTTTTCTCTGGCCTCGAAAAAGAGATTTTGGCTTTGGTCATGTTATTATAAATTAATAGAGAAGCGAGGGGCAGACGGCAAAAGATTTAACCGTAATTGGAGACGGATATTTTTCACACATGCTGGTGCCAAAATTGGCTCTAAGAAACGCGTCGGCAAAGTGTTACATCAAGTTACCAACTTTAACCAACGAGTCTTTATGAAAAACAGACCCACATTTGATGCCGTAAGATTATGCTCTACACAAGAGTAAAAAACAAACCAGAACTGTTAGTCGCTATCGATCTTGAAAAAGCTTTCGATTCTGTCCACTGGAATCTTTTTTACAAAACTTTGCAACATTTGCCGTGAAGAAAACAACTTTTGCTGTGAACAGAGAAAACAACGATTGCCGAGAAGAAAATAAGTTCTGCCGTGAATAAATTAAGATTTCCGTGAAGAAGTCACGTTTTGCCGTGCAATCTTGGGCCACCGCAGGGGAGAGAGATTTCTCAGCGGCTGTTTCACAGCTCTGGCACTCTATTAATTGAAACACGGGACGTTCAGTAGTGGCATTTTTAAACTGAACGAGAATTTAAGGCATCTTAAAGAAAGTGTGCTGGTTTTTATTGTTATCAATATTTTTACCAAGTTGGCGTACCTTTTTGGTCATCTAATGTAAATGACGTAAACTAAAATAAAAGTCATTAAAACAAAACCCTGCCAGTCACGTGGTTGTTTTATCCGCTCTGCACAACTCAATTGGATGAAAGGAGCGCTCTACTTACTTGGCAGCTGTTTTCTGGGTACACAACTCGCGCTGACTAGCTTAGGAAAAAATAGTGAGATGTGATATGAATGCTATCGCGATGCAAATACAATAAGTCAAACTTACAAGAAAGGATAAAGCAGTTTATTGTTGAAAAGTATGTACACTCTTAAAGGTCCCCTATATGCTGTACACATAATTCATAAATACACCAGCCAATTTAATATCAACTCTTTCGTTTACATAAATCGTAAGTTATACATATTCACGTTTGAAATGGCTAGTCAGTAATAAAATATACTCAGATCGATTGAACGCTGAATGTAAACAAGACAGAGTTTTATAGAATAAGAACTAAATATTTCAGGATGACAAGCACAGCTTGACACAAGGTAAGTAGCATTTTCAGGCCAGAACACTTTGGCAGAGTTTGTCAGTGCAAGCACGAGGGAGACACCCATCCTGTTTCGGGATAATAGGGACATTTGAAAGGTCGCCGCTAATATCTCTGTTTCCCATTTATCCGTGGATAGACATTTATATACGATTCTTATTTTTTATTAGACAATTTAGTAAACACTGACGTAGACTGGCTCTAATTATTGTTTCATACAAATGACTAGTAACAGTATCTAGCCAACTAGCACTAAGTACCCGAGGAAGTTTAGATATCTTCTCTCGTATTAAAACTAACAAAATGGCTAAAAATGGTGTAAATGTCTGTTGACCACCCAATCAGTTGAAACTCCGAGTAACAGATTTATCCAATTTTACATGTTTTATCATTTTAGCCATTTTATTAAATGAAATATCTATTCTCCGCATTTCTCTATTAACATTTAACAACTTGTTAGTTCTGTTCTTGCAGGTACAAAAATGTCCAGCAGAAAACCTATTATCCAACGTTAAAAAGGCTGGAACAAAACAAACCTCATTAACTTTTCACAGCATAACTATCCAACACGTGTAATATCGCTGAATACAGGTACTTGTTCCAGGCCCATTCTTGCTTCAAGTTGGGTAATAACAGGTTTTACTTCTCAAGTTATTCGGCTTGTCCTGAAATTCGCAAACAACGAGCGATACCAGGCCAGATTTACATCTCGTCTGTGCAATGATTCCGAGAAGGAAACACACCTTTCTGAGTGAAGCATGAACCTGAAAAGGACTCGGAGTTTTCCAAAGTACTTCACTGCAACAGACAGCGACACCCTCCTTTCAAGGAACAAGACATATTGTAAAAGAACACGTTCGGCAACTGAAGTTTGACAGTTGTTCTTCCAATTACTACAATACCATGTGGCGAGGTTATTTTGCATATGCAACACTGAACTCTTTGTAGTTACTGAAAACTGATTCTCCCCATTATTAGAAGCAACGACATTCCTTAGAGCTTAGTTAACGGTCATGCTACTCCTCAAAGAGGGCGTCATTTACTCTCTTTTACGTGTTTTGTAAAACGAAGTATGTTCTTAGTTGTGAGAGTTTATTCGTGTTTCCCATCCTGTCGTGGTTTGCCGTTCTCAGACGCCCGCATAGTCTTGACTCCCGCATACTGAACTTGCCACTCTCGTCACAGCTGTTTAATTCTTGTTCATCCGTTCAGCAAGTTCCTTGAACCTCGGTATAGCGGAGAAACCTTTCTATTTTCATCAGACAGTGCCAAGTAATTACTTTTGCATCATTCACTCACGCCATTTTCGGACGTTTTCTTTGCGTTCAACGGACACAGTTCGGATGCAAGTCGATGCACCGTCTCTACTACCAGCCAGTAGCCTGGTGCCATTCCACCACGCAGGTCTAGTAATCATGAGCGTTATAGATGTCCTCCTCCAACTCCTCTTCAACCTCTTCGCCATCCTCCTCCTCCACACCTCCCTTGATGTCCCGACTATTGCCCCCCTGGTACCATACCACCACGCAGGTCTAGTAATCATGAGCGTTATAGATGTCCTCCTCCACCTCCTCTTCAACCTCTTCGCCGTCCTCCTCCTCCACACCTCCCTTGATGTCCCGACTATTGCCCCCCTGGTGCCATACCACCACGCAGATCTAGTAATCACGACCGTTATAGATGTCCTCCTCCACCTCCTCTTCAACCTCTTCGCCGTCCTCCTCCTCCACACCTCCCTTGATGTCCCGA